>JALXFT010001673.1:27500-32500 GCA_023376895.1 Aspiorhynchus laticeps
TATAGCAAGTGTAGCATGTTTTCAGGATAATAACACACGTCTTCTCTCTACAACACGCAGTCAGTGTAATTAACGAGTCTCTCCACAGTTTCACATTTTAATTGCTCCTGCCAGCTGATGTCTCCAGCTCCTCTCAGGGTGTGAAAATCATAAAAAAAATACATATAGCAGTTTATGCTTTCTGCCTGCTTTTTGTCCTCTGGTGTGGACAGTGGTTAGTTGTTTAGTTGTTAATCTGAGACTTTGTGAAGTTCACGGCGGAAGAGGCCCGGTGGTTGTTCATTACCACATCTGTACTTCAGTGAATGAGCGAGAATAATGAACTGTAATGTCCCGTGTCGCTCATCAGAGGCTCGTCTCCTCACGCCGGACCGGTGACCCTGGTTTTCTCTGTGAATAATGAGCAGCGGTCAGCGGAGCTCGGTGGGGTTGTTCTCAGTAATCACGCGGGTGTGAGAGTCGAGGACGGCCTGCATGCTAGAGCTCTGTTATTAAGACTGTTCACTTGATGACTAAGCAGGGTTTGTCCCTACCATACTGTACAAAATAAAAGTTGGGCTACCTTAAAATTTTAAGGCAACCAGCTTCAGCAGATTTTTGAGTTTTCTCAACTTCTTGTTTTAAGTTTATGCAACAAAAAGCTGAGAAATTTCCTGAAAAATAAGTTGAGAAAACTCAAAAATCTGCTGAAGCTGGTTGACTTAAAATTTTAAGGTAGCCCAACTTTTTTTTTTTTTTACAGTGTAACACGAGTTATGTAATCAGATTACTTTTTAAAGGGATAGTTCACCCAGAAATGAAAATTCTGTCATTAATTACTCACCCTCATGTCGTTCCAAACCCGTAAAACCTTCATCTTCAGAACACAAATGAAGATATTTGTGATGAACTCCGAGAGCTCTCTGACCCTCCATAGACAGCAATTAACACCATCAAGGCTCAGAAACGTAGCAAGGAGATCGTTAAAATAATCCACGTGACATCAGTGGCTGAACCGTGATTATACGAAGCTACGAGAATACTTTTTGTGCACAAAGAAAACAAAAATAATGACTCCGCGTCACCCTATAGAGCCATTTTGGAGAGTATCACATACATAAACAACGTATGTACACGGATATGTTGTTTACGTTCTGATCAAAGCGTAAACGACGTAAACAGCGTATCCACTTAAAGTGCTGCTGTCACAGAACAGCATACGTTATTAATATCTTCATGCCTTATAGTTGCATATAACAGATTACAGCTGGATGATAATATAGTTACATTTTTTGCGATGAAAGAATAATTAAGCAGTTGAGATTTTCTATACTGCAGTATGCTCGCTTTATTTGAGTAATGCCATTAAATACAGTAGCATCATGGGATATTGTTTTGATACTCTTTTGTAGCTGCAGCAGAGGAGGATATTTTAATTGACTAATGCAATGAATTTAGATCTGTTTCTCACATGCATCACTTGATATCAGTAAGTCTGGATGCTGTCATCATGCTTTTTTGTCCTTTTTTGGAGCTAATAGTCTGACTTTGAATGGGAAAGATGTCATGATGGTGAGTAAGGAGCTGTGAGTTCTCACAGATGAGCAGAAGTGTGTGAGAGGGTTTCTGGAGGTTAAAAACGAGTATTTTGTCTGTACGGCAGACGCAGGAGGTCCAGTGGTAGATGGCAGGTTTAATTTGACACGAATGAAAGCGAGGCGGTGAGGGACAGAAAGTCTGTTCAACCTGCCATATGGTTTTGAGGTGACATCTCATTTTCACAATCAGCGTTTTCCAGGTTTTTAATCCATATCTATCCATATTTTTAAAGTAATTGCAGGCGCAGGCGTTTTTAACTGTAATGTGCAAGACTTTCAGTAGCTGTACAAAAACAGATTGCTATGCTGCTTAATACTGTAAACTGGTGTTTGTTTTGTGCGGTTATTCTAATGCAGCTTTACAAAATCAACACGGTGCATGGAAATAAATAACAGGTGTTTTTAAAGCAATACCAGAGGTCAAAATAATCAATGAGTAGAACTGAGAAGAATAATGATTTTCATTTCGCCGAGTTTCAACGGATAGGCCTTCATCAGGGCTAAATTCTTCTTCTTATTTATTTATTTTACTATTTACTTCATATAATACACACTGTTTTTAGTGCAAATATTTTTACAGTTTACTGCACTTTATTTTTCTAGTTTTTAATGAGAATACAATCAAATTAAACATCAGAGTGTTTAAGCCCATATTTTACTTTAAGCCCATATTCATTATATAACTGTAACTTGAATATGTTTTGGTCAACAGCTAAAATAATACAAATTGTGCTTGTGTCCAAATATATATGGACCTGACTGTATATATATATATATATATATATATATATATATATATATATACACACTGCCGCTCAAAAGTTTGGGATCAGTAAGATTTTTAATATTTTTAAAGAAGTTTCTTCTGCTCATCAAGGCTGAATTTATTTGATCAAAAATACAGAAAACAAATGTTATTTTGTCAAATATTATTGCAATGTGAAATAACAGTTTTCTATTTTAATATACTTTTAAAATATAATTTATTTCTGTGATCAAAGCTGTATTTTCAGCATCATTACTGCAGTCTTCAGTGTCACATGATCTTCAGAAATCATAATAATATGCTAATGTATAATCAATGTTGGAAACCGTTGTGCTGCTTCATATTTTTTGGGACCTGTGATATTTATTTTAGGATTCTCTGATTAATAAAAAGTTAAAAGAATAGCATTTCTTTGAAAAAGACATTTAGTGATACAATATACAATGCTGTTCAAGAGTTTGTGGTCAGTGTATTTTTTCTTTCTTTGTTTTTTTTAAAGAAATTAATACTTTTATTCAGGAGCGATGTGTTAAATGATTAAAAAGTCATAGTAAAGACTTATATTGTTAGAAAAGATTTCTAATCTGAACAAATGCTGCTCTTTTTAATGTTGTATTCATCAAAGAATCAAAGAAAAATATCACATGTTCCAAAAAACAATATTAAGCAGCATAACACTCATAATAAATCAGCATATTATTATGATTTCTGAAGATCATGTGACGCTGAAGACTGCAATAATGATGCTGAAAATACAGCGCTGCGTCACAGAAATAAATTATATTTTAAAGTATATTAAAATAGGAAACCAATATTAGAAATTGCAATAAGATTTCACAATATTACTGTTTTTTTGATCAAATAAATTCAGCCTTGATGAGCAGAAGAGACTCCCTTAAAAACATAGAAAATCTTACTGATCTTAAACTTTTGAGCAGCAGTGTATATATATATATATATCAAATATGCAATTTATAACGTATAGTATATTTACAATATATTTTATTTATATAATTATAAACAAACTGGTTTGAAGTGCAAATAGTTTTACCGTTTACTGCAATTACTCTTACTCTTAATTATTTACCAGTAATAATAATAATAATTCGTTACATTTATATAGCGCTTTTCTAGGCACTCAAAGCACTTTACATGGAAGGGGGGTGTCTCCTCATCCACCACCAGTGTGCAGCATCCACCTGGCCATAGTGCACCAGAACGCCCACCACACACCAGCTACTGGTGGAGAGGAGACAGAGTGGTGAAGCCAGTCAGTGTATGGGGATGATTAGGAGGCCATGATGGTCAGAGGCCAATGGGCAAATTTGGCCAGGATGCCGGGGTAACACCCCTACTCTTTTTCGAAGGACATCCTGGGATTTTTAATGACTACAGAGAGTCAGGACCTCTGTTTAACGTCTCATCCGAAGGACGGGACAGCTAATGAACAGTAGCAGCTAATGAATCAAGTCTCACACATTTACAAAAAATAGTTTAATTCTGCATTGAGAAATAGCGTTCACATTCATTAATGTGAAAGTACATGTAGTGTCTGACCTGACTAGCATCCACAGAGGGAGCAGGTCTGTTGGTTTCTTCCCCAGAGAATCTAGAACACTCCAGCACCCGCTGCATTAAACTTTTACAAAGGTTACAATCAGTGTCGAGACTCCAGGTCTCCTGTGTGTGTGTGTGTGTGTGTGTGTGTGTGTGTGTGTGTGTGTGTGTGTGTGTGAGTGTGTGTGTGTGTGTGTGTGTGTGAGAGTGTGAGTGTGAGTGTGATGTGTGTGTGTGTGTGTGTGTGTGTTGTGTGTGTGTGAGTGTGAGTGTGAGAGTGAGTGTGATTGTGTGTGTGTGTGTGTGTGAGTGTGATGTGTGTGTGTGTGTGTGTGTGTGAGTGTGTGTGTGTGTGTGTGTGTGTGTGAGTGTGTGTGTGTGTGTGTGATTGTGTGTGTGTGTGTGAGTGTGTGTGTGTGTGTGTGTGTGTGAGTGAGAGTGAATGTGTGAGTGTGATTGTGGTGTGTGTGTGTGAGTGTGTGTGAGTGTGTGTGTGTGTGTGTGTGTGTGTGTGAGTGTGAGTGTGTGTGAGTGTGTGTGTGTGTGTGTGTGGTGTGTGTGTGTGTGTGTGTGTGTGTGTGTGTGTGTGTGTGTGTGTGTGTGTGTGTGTGTGTGAGTGTGTGTCGCTCTGCCTAACCTGTATTCTGTGTCAGTTTATGGCTGTGGTTGTAAACCTGTGTTTGGCCTCGTGTGGAGTCAGGGATGAGACGGCGGTGCGAGGAGCACAAGTCAAGCGTCCGACTGAGATTCGCTGGAGATGATGGGATGCTCTCCACAGGGAGAGAGAGAGAGACAGAGAGAGAGAGAGGAACTTGTATATTTTGGGAGAGAAAGAAAAGTGTATCCACCTGGCAGCGCAGTGTGTGTCCTCCTCAAACGAGGGACAAAGGCTGATCCCTCTTTTCCATTTACAATTGCTCTCTGTATCATCCTTTTCTTCTTCTTCGTTGTGATAAGATGGAAATGTGTGTGTGTTTATTTGTGACCCTGGCTGTGAAAACCCAGCTTAAGTCATTTTTTTGGTAATGTTTTCTACATAAAATCATACTTCATAAGGTAAAGAACATTCTGAAAATGTAACATTGATATCTTTAATATTT
>JALXFT010001673.1:37500-39999 GCA_023376895.1 Aspiorhynchus laticeps
TGTTCTCTTTCCTAATCGATAATGCTGATAGATTATATTATCATAAGTTAAAGGTCAGCAAAATGCTAATGTAAGTTTCTCATCAAATCTGATCAGCCAGCGAATCATAAACCCATTCGTTTTATTTCACTTACGGTGTATTGAGCATTTGCCTGGATTCCAGTTACACTGTATTTTGGTTGCATTTATTTCACAAAACCATGCAGCAAATCAAAACAGTGACTTTTTGTAAAGTTCTCGATATGGAAAAACCTTGCAAACTCTGATATCTGACAGGTCGTCTGTACATTTTAAGCACACTGTACTCTCTCTCTCTCTATGATTTGTGTTCTTCTAAAGTGAATCTGGCTCGTTCTGTTCCTAAATTGTGCTGATGTAATTAGCAATTTAGCTTTGTCATTGTGATTTACTGTTTGTGGCTTTCTCTCTGCTTACCACTATGTGATTTTCTATTAACAAACGACAGAATCTAAGCACCTTCAGCACTGCACTAATGCTAAATAAGTCAATGCATGCATAGATGTTCAGTTGTTCAATTAAATGCACTTTTATGCTTGCTGCATTATTGTTTGTTTATATCTTGAGGCTGTGTTGCTTTAGCAAAGTTACTGTACTGTATGGTAATGGTTGTGCATTGTTTATGTAAATGAACAATCTCAGGAAGCAGAATTCAATTTAAAGGTTTATCTTAACTGTACACTGATAAAAATGATTTTGTGCTGAAGTAAATACTACATAAAAACAAATGTAATTTCTACATGAAAATATTTAGTTTAGGCAAGAATTTTAAAAAAGGAGTAAATTCTATATTAGTACTCAATTGATGCTTGTAGAAATTAAAATTTGAACTTATAAGTATATTTGACCTGAAATAGTTTATGTTTACAAGGATTATTTAAGTAAATATCAAAGTTATGATTCCGTTTTTCCCATCATGCACTGGGAAGATTACACTCTTCACTGTTTTTGAGTTGTATTTACTCTGTTTTATGGTAGCTTTTGAGTTTAGGTTTAGTAACTTACTATTTTGTGACATATGGAGTTCATTTTCTACTCAAAATGACCCATTCATACTCAAACAATAACCACTGATTGTCGCCCGTCATTGTGTATGGTTTATCAAGTATTGAGGTCTCTGATTTCATTTGGGTAATAACTCTATTGAGTGGACATATTATCTTAGAAAGGATAACAAGCTGCCTACTTGTTTATTTATATGTGCGTAAGTGAACCACATGCTTTAATAGCATGGTTATATTCAGTGCTACATTGTTAGAATACAGTTTATAAACCGTGACCAAGTGAAATGTACTTGAGAATTGCCGATTTAACTTAAAATAATTAATCAAACTCTAACTGGCCATGTTAAATTTACTTATTTCCTTTGGTAATTTTACCTACCTTACCTTAATTTTACTTAAATTTAACTTAAAATATATGCGTGGAAAAACTTGCCAAATAAAAATGAAGTAAATCTTACTTATTGGTTTTTTTTAGTGTACTTCAGATGTTTTAGTATAAACACATTGACCTGTACACACTCGGACTGCCACTGTTCAAAGGAGAAAATAAGATTTTAAGTGCAAATACTATTCAAATAGCAGTATCCAGCTTTTTCCCACGCCTCATGATGCTTTGCACAAATTATGGGAGTAACTTCAGTTTATGCTGTAAACAATCAGCAAAAGGTTCACTCTATGAATGCAATAATAAGCATTTTCATACACTGGGTGCAATGAGGTGACATTACTCACCCTTCAACCATCGAACATTACAAGGAAATTTAAAAGTGTAAAAGCATTAACAAATTACTTTCAACATACCATGAATGAACAAATCCTAAAGATCCTCCTTCTATCCACAGCAATATTACGGACATGTTAATGCATTATGTTGCCTTCTTGAGCATCAGTAAATGTTTTCACCTTATATAATAGTTACGTATGAGTCCCGCAATTGTCCTCCATGTGAAAAAATGGATCTCAAAATCATAGTCACTGTTGGAAATGGTTCAAATATGTAGATAATGTTGGAAAACTAAAGAATATGCAGGAGCTGGGGGTATTTTTCTGAAGAACAGCAGGAACTGCTCAGAACCAACAAGTGGCTCATGAACAACTATCACAAAATATAAAAACAGTCGTGGATCATCCAGGTAACAACACACAGTATTAAGATTCAAGGGTATGTAAACTTTTGAACGGGGTCATTTTTTATAAATTCAGTTCTTATTTTGTCTTGTGGAGAATATATAAACATCTGTTATGTGAAATAGCTTATTCACCCTGCTAAAAAAAAAAACAATAGAAGCCCAATAGAAACCATCACAGAAATTCCAATGGTTTCCATTAAAATACCATTAAGAACCATTAGCTTTTTCAAGTAAAACCATTACAAAATTCCTTTTGTAGTGTGTTTTTGGCATATTCCCAATAGGATTTAACATCCCACCAGTAGACACCATTATAGTTTCCATTAAAACCAATACAATTCCCATTA
>JALXFT010003867.1:0-30000 GCA_023376895.1 Aspiorhynchus laticeps
AAACCATTAAATCCATTACATTTTCTACTGTGTTTTGGGCAGGGTTCTATTGTTTTTTGTTTTCAGCAGGGCAGGACAGTATTAAATAACATGCAATTTTCATGATCCCATTAATTTTGTTAAAATTATTAACATTTTGCATATTCTGCAAGGGGCGTGTAAATTTATGAGCACAACTGTATGTCTATATTTCGCAACAATTCTACATTTTACAGCATCCGTGTGAAAACAAACCTGGAAAGACACATGAGGATTTGGGGAGAAGAAATTAAGCGTATTCTATTATTCATGGTTTATATTGTAAATTAAATCGGGAGAGCAGATCACAAATGCACAGTATATGTTGTCGTTTAACAGCGGAATACAAAGGAAACATGAAAATAATAAAAGGAGGAAAATAATGTCGTGGGCTGAAAAGAGCTATAGATATCGTTATATCACGTCACATTAATATACTTTATTCTCCGACTTCCAAAAATAGAAAATCAATGAAAATGTACAGCTCATTCAGTCAAAATGATATTATTTGTAGCATGTTATGATTTGACTATTTTGAGTAGAACTTCCCGAACCGGAAGTGCCTCCCATAATTTAAAACACAGGCTCTTTTAGGGAAAATATGGATATGATGTCAAACTATGATTAAAAAGTGTATGTTTATTTCCTTGAGTTATTCTATTGTTGGCTAAAAGGTAAAAAAACAAATGGCACACTATTGTTTTGCATGATGTGGATTGTACTCTCGTAAATATGGCGATCGCTTGTGTCAGAAACGATCTGCTCTTCAGTATTTGAGGTAAATTCGTCTATTGGTACACATACACACCTTGTGACGGAGGCGAACTCTCTCCTCTTGTCGTTTCAGAATGAGTGCGTTGATTTGCAGAGGGCGAAGTGGAAAGATGAGTGGATACGTGAGAAAATTGCGCTCATTTTCCCGCCCGTGTTCATTCATTTGCGCGCGGTTCTCTGAGAAATAGAAAGCGCGCGCTTTAGCAGCCCGCCAAAATCACCTGCCAGCTTCAATACTGCACGAGCCGAAACGAAACCAACGGAGCGTTTATTTCGATGCTCCAAAAATATGTATCCATGAAGGCAATTTACTTAGAAAGTGTGGTAGAATTCTGAAAGTGTGTTGTTTGGAGGATTTTCAGTCACTTTTTAAGTGTTCTCTGCAGTAGTGAGGGGAGGCGATGCTGTAGGTTGCATACATTTTGTTCTTTTGAGTATTTAAGGTCATTCGGTTTGATTAATCATTTTCTTTCTCAATTATGTATAACCCTTCAGGCTGTCGTTTAATACTACTGAAAAAAAACAATAGAAACCATCACAGAAATTCTAATGGTTTGCACTACAAATACCATTACAACCCAACTTTTAACCATTAAAACCATTTAAAACTGTTTTTCTGTAGTGTGTTTTGGGACACGTACCATTAGGATTTAGTGGTTTTAACAAGCCACCAATAGAAGGTGACCTATTACCATGTTGAGACAGTACTGTACAGTTTCTATTAAAACCAGTAAAACCATTTAAAACAGTTTTTCTGTAGTGTGTTTTGGGACACGTTCCATTAAGATTTAGTGGTTTTAACAAGCCACCAATAGAAGGTGACCTATTACCATGTTGAGACAGTACAGTACTGTACAGTTTCCATTAAAACCATTTAAAACTGTTTTTCTGTAGTGTGTTTTGGGACACGTTCCATTAGGATTTAGTGGTTTTAACAAGCCACCAATAGAAGGTGACCTATTACCATGTTGAGACAGTACAGTACTGTACAGTTTCCATTAAAACCAGTAAAACCATTTAAAACTGTTTTTCTGTAGTGTGTTTTGGGACACGTTCCATTAGGATTTAGTGGTTTTAACAAGCCACCAATAGAAGGTGACCTATTACCATGTTGAGACAGTACAGTACTGTACAGTTTCCATTAAAACCATTTAAAACTGTTTTTCTGTAGTGTATTTTGGGACACGTTCCATTAGGATTTAGTGGTTTTAACAAGCCACCAATAGAAGGTGACCTATTACCATGTTGAGACAGTACAGTACTGTACAGTTTCCATTAAAACCAGTAAAACCATTTAAAACAGTTTTTCTGTAGTGTGTTTTGGGACACGTTCCATTAGGATTTAGTGGTTTTAAGAAGCCACCAATAGAAGGTGACCAATTACCATGTTGAGACAGTACAGTACTGTACAGTTTCCTTTAAAACCATTTAAAACTGTTTTTCTGTAGTGTATTTTGGGACACGTTCCATTAGGATTTAGTGGTTTTAACAAGCCACCAATAGAAGGTGACCTATTACCATGTTGAGACAGTACAGTACTGTACAGTTTCCATTAAAACCAGTAAAACCATTTAAAACTGTTTTTCTGTAGTGTGTTTTGGGACACGTTCCATTAGGATTTAGTGGTTTTAACAAGCCACCAATAGAAGGTGACCTATTACCATGTTGAGACAGTACAGTACTGTACAGTTTCCTTTAAAACCAGTAAAACCATTTAAAACAGTTTTTCTGTAGTGTGTTTTGGGACACGTTCCATTAAGATTTAGTGGTTTTAACAAGCCACCAATAGAAGGTGACCTATTACCATGTTGAGACAGTACAATACTGTACAGTTTCCATTAAAACCAGTAAAACCATTTAAAACTGTTTTTCTGTAGTGTGTTTTGGGACACGTTCCATTAGGATTTAGTGGTTTTAACAAGCCACCAATAGAAGGTGACCTATTACCATGTTGAGACAGTACAGTACTGTACAGTTTCCATTAAAACCATTTAAAACTGTTTTTCTGTAGTGTATTTTGGGACACGTTCCATTAGGATTTAGTGGTTTTAACAAGCCACCAATAGAAGGTGACCTATTACCATGTTGAGACAGTACAGTACTGTACAGTTTCCATTAAAACCAGTAAAACCATTTAAAACAGTTTTTCTGTAGTGTGTTTTGGGACACGTTCCATTAGGATTTAGTGGTTTTAACAAGCCACCAATAGAAGGTGACCTATTACCATGTTGAGACAGTACAGTACTATACAGTTTCCTTTAAAACCAGTAAAACCATTTAAAACAGTTTTTCTGTAGTGTGTATTGGGACACATTCCATTAAGATTTAGTGGTTTTAACAAGCCACCAATAGAAGGTGACCAATTACCATGTTGAGACAGTATATTACTGTACAGTTTCTATTAAAACCAGTAAAACCATTTAAAACTGTTTTTCTGTAGTGTGTTTTGGGACACGTTCCATTAGGATTTAGTGGTTTTAACAAGCCACCAATAGAAGGTGACCTATTACCATGTTGAGATAGTACAATACTGTACAGTTTCCATTAAAACCATTTAAAACTGTTTTTCTGTAGTGTGTTTTGGGACACGTTCCATTAGGATTTAGTGGTTTTAACAAGCCACCAATAGAAGGTGACCTATTACCATGTTGAGACAGTACAGTACTGTACAGTTTCCATTAAAACCAGTAAAACCATTTAAAACAGTTTTTCTGTAGTGTGTTTTGGGACACGTTCCATTAGGATTTAGTGGTTTTAACAAGCCACCAATAGAAGGTGACCTATTACCATGTTGAGACAGTACAGTACTGTACAGTTTCCTTTAAAACCAGTAAAACCATTTAAAACAGTTTTTCTGTAGTGTGTATTGGGACACGTTCCATTAAGATTTAGTGGTTTTAACAAGCCACCAATAGAAGGTGACCAATTACCATGTTGAGACAGTATATTACTGTACAGTTTCTATTAAAACCAGTAAAACCATTTAAAACTGTTTTTCTGTAGTGTGTTTTGGGACACGTTCCATTAAGATTTAGTGGTTTTAACAAGCCACCAATAGAAGGTGACCTATTACCATGTTGAGACAGTACAATACTGTACAGTTTCCATTAAAACCATTTAAAACTGTTTTTCTGTAGTGTGTTTTGGGACACGTTCCATTAAGATTTAGTGGTTTTAACAAGCCACCAATAGAAGGTGACCTATTACCATGTTGAGACAGTACAATACTGTACAGTTTCCATTAAAACCAGTAAAACCATTTAAAACTGTTTTTCTGTAGTGTGTTTTGGGACACGTTCTATTAAGCTTTAGTGGTTTTAACAAGCCACCAATAGAAGGTGACCTATTACCATGTTGAGACAGTACAGTACTGTGCAGTTTCCATTAAAACCAGTAAAACCATTTAAAACTGTTTTTCTGTAGTGTGTTTTGGGACACGTTCCATTAAGATTTAGTGGTTTTAACAAGCCACCAATAGAAGGTGACCTATTACCATGTTGAGACAGTACAGTACTGTACAGTTTCCATTAAAACCAGTAAAACCATTTAAAACTGTTTTTCTGTAGTGTGTTTTGGGACACGTTCTATTAAGATCTAGTGGTTTTAACAAGCCACCAATAGAAGGTGACCTATTACCATGTTGAGACAGTACAATACTGTACAGTTTCCATTAAAACCAGTAAAACCATTTAAAACTGTTTTTCTGTAGTGTGTTTTGGGACACGTTCCATTAGGATTTAGTGGTTTTAACAAGCCACCAATAGAAGGTGACCTATTACCATGTTGAGACAGTACAGTACTGTACAGTTTCCATTAAAACCATTTAAAACTGTTTTTCTGTAGTGTGTTTTGGGACACGTTCCATTAAGATTTAGTGGTTTTAACAAGCCACCAATAGAAGGTGACCTATTACCATGTTGAGACAGTACAGTACTGTACAGTTTCCATTAAAACCAGTAAAACCATTTAAAACTGTTTTTCTGTAGTGTGTTTTGGGACACGTTCCATTAAGATTTAGTGGTTTTAACAAGCCACCAATAGAAGGTGACCTATTACCATGTTGAGACAGTACAGTACTGTATAGTTTCCATTAAAACCAGTAAAACCATTTAAAACTGTTTTTCTGTAGTGTGTTTTAGGACACGTTCCATTAAGATTTAGTGGTTTTAACAAGCCACCAATAGAAGGTGACCTATTACCATGTTGAGACAGTACAGTACTGTACAGTTTCCATTAAAACCAGTAAAACCATTTAAAACTGTTTTTCTGTAGTGTGTTTTGGGACACGTTCCATTAAGATCTAGTGGTTTTAACAAGCCACCAATAGAAGGTGACCTATTACCATGTTGAGACAGTACAGTACTGTACAGTTTCCAGTAAAACCATTTAAAACTGTTTTTCTGTAGTGTGTTTTGGGACACGTTCTATTAAGCTTTAGTGGTTTAACAAGCCACCAATAGAAGGTGACCTATTACCATGTTGAGACAGTACAATACTGTACAGTTTCCATTAAAACCAGTAAAACCATTACAAATTATTGTTTTTTTCTGCAGGGTGTATTGTTTGGAGGATTTTCAGTCACAGTTTTAGTGTTCTTGTCAGTAGATAGTTTGCATATTATATAGGCTATGCTTTTATATTTTGTCCTTTGAGTTTTTAAGGTTATAATTTTATCTCACAATTATTATGTATAACACTCTAGCACTCTCTAATCTATTTTTTTTAAAGCAAAACACTAGCTTCTCTATTCTTTTTGTATTCTATCTATTTGTTTTCTTTTTATTTATTATACAATTAACAAAAAGCAAAAAAAGGGCCTCTAACTTTATCTCGCTCTGTTCTTTTTCTATTCTATCTGTTTTCTTTTTATTTATTATATAATAATTGTCTTAGCACTTGCATATCATTGCTCTTTTGTTGATTTTGATTGCTTCCATTGTGCACAAGTTGTTTTGGATAAAAGCGTCTGCTAAATGACTAAATGTAAATGTAAATGTATAACAGTCAGGCGGTGGGTTAATTGCATGTCTACATTAGATGTTTTCCGTCAGTCATTCGCAAGGGGGCGATGAAGGGCTTCATTGGTCTTCATCTGCAAATCAATCAGAGCTGCGATGATGGACATCAACTTTGAGGCGTCACTGACTTATTAGTGTTCATTCCTAAACATTTCCTCGCCTTTATTCCCTGCCTAGCATTATGCATTCTGCTGATATGTAGTCTCAAAAATTGCCAGAAAGATCCGCTCGCCTTCTCTCTCTCTTTCCTTGTGTTTGTGTGTGTTCATGCGTAAGCGATGCTTTTTAAAAGATGATGAATTGACCCCCAAAAAAAAGCATGCCGAACGGAATTATTGTGCACAGATTGCACGTTTCATATTTTAACACAGAGAACAGCTGTGAGACACGATGCACTTTAAACCCATTCAAAATTAAAATCGCCTTTGGGAAGATTTGTTCATCTCTTTCATGCTATTTGTATACTTCGCTTTCTTGCCAAGTTATGCGTCTCTGAAGAATCTCGTCTATATTAGCGCAACCGTGTATGTGTGGATGATTAACTCCTAGAAAACTTTTAGCGAATGCAAAAAATCATTTGGAGTATAAGAAGTAGGTACGACAACTTTTGGCACCGTTCTGAGCTTGTTTGACCTGTTGGCGTTTAAAATCGATATTCGCACGTTCAGCGCGCGCGCGCGAGAGAGAGGGACGCAAAGTCTACACTGAGCGTGCGCTTCGGAGAGAGAGAGAACGCAACACAGTTTCTTTTTTAAACACCAAACGGGCGCGGTAATGAGGGCATTAGGCGAGAACGCCAGCTGACAGCACAAGTTTGCACCGTTCCCACGCCAACTTTTCACCTCCGTAATCGCGCGAATGGATGTGCGCTTCACTAATGACAAGGACTTCAAGAGCTGAACCTCCTTGACTGCCTTAATAACTCCGAGAGCGCTGGTTTATTCTCGCAGTCACTTACAGAGTTCGTTCCTCTCGGATGTTTTCTGCTTGGTGATTTGTGTCTGGTTTATGTTTGCTCAACGGGACTAGTGTTCGCGAACGATGAGGCTGCTCTGCTGGAGCGTTCTGCTGTTCATTCAATGGATTCTGAGAAAGGTATGAAGCACGTTTCTGTGAGTTTAGCATCTGGAAATGTGACACAAATAACGGGGTGATGAACGCGAACTTGCAGATCATTGAGGGCTGCGTTCCAAATCAGAACTTGTTCAAGTAGCTACTTGTGCGTAAAGTGATTGCTTTTGCGCTGTTCTTTCAAAAAATAATAACCATAAAGCAGAAAAATCATAGTATGATTTCAGGTGGTGAGCTCGAAAAGCTGAAATGCTCTTAAAAATCTACTGTTACTTTAATATTATGAGGATTTAAGTTCACATAGCGTTTTGAAATATTTAAATCTAGTATCGCATATGTGACCCTGGAGCACAAAACCAGTCATAAGGGTAAATTTAGTGAAATTGAGATTTATGCATCATCTGAAAGCTGAATAAATAAGCTTTGTTATGATAGGACAATATTTGGCTGAGATACAACTATTTGAAAATCTGGAATCTGAGGGTGCAAAAAAATCTAAATATTGAGAAAATCACCTTTAAAGTTGTTCAAATGAAGTTCTTAGCAATGCATATTAATAATCAAAAATTAAGTTTTGATATATTTACGGTAGGAAATGTACAAAATATCTTCATGGAACATGATTTTTACTTAATATCCTAATGATTTTTGGCATAAAAGAAAAATGTATAATTTTGATCCATACAATGTATTATTGTCTATTGCTACAAATATATCTGTGCTGCTTATGACTGCTTTTGTGCTCCAGGGACACAAATGTGTTCACGTTCTGTATCTAAAGTGCATGCATGTGTGTGTTTGTCTCTCAGTGTGTGTGTGTGTGTGTGTGTGTGTGTGTGTTAGAAAAAAATAGAGCTAGAGGTGTTGGGATGTGCATCTGTCTCTTGGAAGCAATTTAAAATTGATACCATATGCACATATTGGCAAATGCTACTTAACACTTCAATTAAAATATAATTTCTCTGATTATACTCATGCAGGATTATGTCTGTTCACACCTATATGAAAGTCTCTCATAAACAGGCATCTGTGTGAGCAGCTACACCCATATCGCTGTCAGACGCTGACCACTTCATGCTGGCCTTGCAGTGGCCTGATGTGAAGAATACAGAATTTTATTTTCACATTTATGCATCATAATGCATAATGCACATTTATGCATGCTTAAGAGAACAGCTTCCTTGCAGCTGTTTAGAAGCGACAAAACCCTGCTACTGAGAATAACATCAGGCTTTAGACTTAGAGAAGAGCATTAATGTGACAGCAAAACAGCTTTCTGATGGCTTACCTGAAATAAAACATTTTTTGATGAAGCTTCATCATCGGATGTGAACAAAAACTAGTCTTGCAGCTTGTCTGGAGACTTAAAAAGCATTTTTATCTTTCCTGTTTATGATCTGTTCGTCATCACTTTTCTTCAAACCATCACAGTTGAGGAATCAAATACACAATCAGCTGCTTAACACACACTTGAGTGTATTTTAAGAACAAAAAACAGAGAAAAAAGGCGAGTTTTGGGGTTGGGCGAGTGCATTTTTTTATAAAGCACGCAGCATCTTATTGATGATCCCATTACTTCCCTCTAAGTGTGATCATGTCATAATGACCCAACAGTAAATCGCAGTCATGTATCACAGTCGAATCTTTTATGCTTGCACGGCTACGCTTTATTAATGTCTCTATTCTCTTCTCCACATTTGTTCAATATAATCTAATTTTTTAATATGACTCATTTTTAGGCATCAAAGATCCATACCTCATGCTTTATAAGTGCAATGATTATTAAAGCATATTTTACTTTAGCCTACATTTTTATGGCAGCGCACGTCGAGAGGCTGAGATCTTAAGCCCATCTCTTGATGTTTGTTCCCACAATGACTCTTGTGTGTATGAAATTGCACATATTTTAGACTGGTTTTCCAGGCCCATCACATGTCATAAGTGTGCTCAGCGGAACGGTGTGTTAGTGCGTTGTGAAATGAATGCTGTCTTATCCGCTCCTAATAAATGGATCCAATTTGCAAAGCTGTATTCACAAAAAAAAAGTTGTTGCAGCAGGAGGTTCTTCTCACCCTCTCGTTTAAACCCCACCCGCTTACTTGTGTAATCCATCATATTAATGATAAAAGCAATCGTATTACTGACTCCATCCAGAGTCGTGCCTTTATTTCTGAATTTAATGTCTCATCTTTGATGATTGATATGATAAGAGGATATTGTGTTGCTATTAAAGAGCAGTGCTTAATGTTTTTAATGTTTTTAGTTGCTTAATGTTTGTGCTGTTGACAGGTGATGGAATCTGAGTGTTATTAGATTACAGGTTGTGATGTGGTTAATGCATGCTAAAGATATCATGTGGCGTGATTTTGCATATGCATATGTGTGCATTTTAACATGCATTCATTAAAAACAGTGATTCCATTGCTAATGCATTGTTGGAAATTGATTTTAAAGGATCTCAGCGGATGTTTTGTGGGTTATTCCCTATAATGATGATGTATCAGCTGATTGACAGTGTCTGGAGGTTAATGAATACAGTAAATAAGTGGCTCTCTGTTGACTGAAGGCTGCAATTAAAGTGAATTATTGGGGAAGCCCTGCGCTGTGGTTTTCATATTGACACGGCAGTGGATTTGTCTCACTTAAACCGTGTCCTAACCAGGCGCGACACGACTAGATTCCTGCGACAAGTAATTCATCTGTCCGAGCTGAAAGCCAATGACTAATGTGTCACAGAGCGTATACCATTTCAGTGGTATTTTACCACTTATTTCAAATACAAGACTGTACACTTAAATTCTTAAATGAATAAATTAATATATTTGATTTAAAATGTAACTAGTTATTTTAAGCCATTTATTATAAGAATAAAATATAACAAAATTTATGCAATTGAAAAACATTGAATATTTACAACTGTACAGTATTTGTTGACTCGATGACGTCAAACGCTGTGGGTCATTGTTGTGTTCTATATATGGTCATGTGGAACAGGATTCTGGACCAATGAGAGCTGACTGTGGGCGGAGTCAATCATGTGTGTGACGCCCATATATAGACTCCAAACTAAATGTTGTGTGACTCGTTGCAGGTAATGATGATGAAGCTCAGCTGCTCTGAATGTGTCAGAAGCTAGAAGTTAAACTACACCAAAAACCAAACTGTGATGTTTTTAAATGTGCTGTAGACATGTTGATTAATTGAAAAGCCAACAGTTAAAAATACTAAATGAAAGAAGTTAATTTCATTCAATTTTTACTGTAATAACAAATTATATTAAGCAGAATTTGAACTGAATCAGTTATTAGAATTTATGTTATTTCTATTCATTTTAAGTCATTTATTATAAGAATAATTTACTAGACAATTTGTACAATAAATATTTTTAGAAAAAAATATTTACTATTATTATTATTATTATTATTATGCAAGATAAAATCACATTTAGAAAGATAAGTATACAAATATACTGATAAATCTGACAAATGCAATTCAAACATAAATCAATATCTTTCTTGAAAATAAAAAAGAAGGAATTTTCTTTGAAAATGTACATTTATGCATGTAAATTTGGCCAGAATTAGTAATAAATTAATTGTAAACTTAAAATAGGAATTTCAGAGTCATGCATTTTTTTGGCTTATACAGACGTTTGAATATATTCTTTTTAATAAAGTTTGAAAAGTCAACCTAAAATGGTTTGCAATAAACATATGGATAGTTTCTTCAAACTGATGACAAAAGGAGCACTTTTTAATTAATTAAATGTTTAAAATGAGCTAATGCAGCACAACTCGTAACCGTTTTATCACAAACTTATTTAATTTTGTGAAATGCATTTAAATTTGTGAAAGATGCAATTAATGCATTTGTCTTTTTGACAGCATGAATTAAATTTGTGCATCAGATTTCTGCTTCCCAGCATGCTTTGCTTCAGACTGTAAAGTGTTGATGAAAATAGGTGGAGTTTTGCCTGATTATGAATATGCTTTATTTGAGAAGCATAAGCGTTCAGAAGAGTCTTGTTGTTTTATGCCGTCACAGCTGGTTGGTACTCAGTGTTAGTGTCAGTTCAGATGATTTGATCACACAGATGTTTTATATAAATCTATATCTGTGAGATTTTAAGCACGGTTCCTCTACATCACTTCAGCTGCGACGAAGGCCCTTGTGTTCATTACATTATTTATCGCACATCTTTCATCAATAAATAAAAGCAAGACAAGTGATATAAATGGCAGCTCTCGGTGAAACATTTTTTAAAGATGTGAGTTTGAGTTAAAAATACAGAAATGAATAATGATGGCTGTGTTTACAGCGACGCCTGCCCAAGGTCTTTCTCAGCGAGCGCTTTATTCATCAGCGTGACGGATGACGAGGAGCAGAACAAGAAAAGCAGACGCTGTCTCTCCAGGAGCGGCTCCAGATCTCCTCACCTCTGCTCGCGTCTCCTAAACTCTCCACCGTTACGACAAAACCGTGAATAAACTCCAAACTAAATGTTGTGTCGGTAACGATGATGAAACTCAGCTGCTCTGAACACGCTCAGAAATAAAGGTACAAAAGCTGTCACTTTTCAAAAGGGACACTTTTGTACCTATTAGGTTCTAATATGTAAGGTACCCTTTAAGGTACCAAAATTGACTCTTTAGGTACAAACATGTACCTTTTGAAAAGTGACAGCTTTTCTGAGTGAAGCTAGAAGTTAAAATACACCAAAAACCAAAATATGATGTTTTTAAATGTGCTGTAGACATGTTGAGTGATTGAAAACCCAACAGTTAAAAATACTAAATAAAAGAAGTTCATTTCATTCAGTTATTACTGAAATAACTAATTATATTAAGCAGAACTCAAACTGAATCGGTTATTTGAATTTCGGTTATTTTTATTGATTTTAAGACATTTATTATACAGAAAATTTTACTACAAAATTTGTGCAATAAATATTTTTTAGAGAAAAAATATTTACAACTATGCAGGTATATTAATTATTATTTTTATTATTATTATATAAGATAAAATAACATTTAGAAATACAAAGAGAAATACTGACAAATGCAATTCAAATATTCAATTCAATAATTTTCAATAACAATACATATTTACAACTATACAGGTATTTTAAATATTATTATTATTATTATTATTATTATTATTATGGAAGATAAAATAACATTTAGAAATACAAAGAGAAATATCTGACAAATGCAATTCAAATATTCAATTCAATAATTTTCAGTAACAAATATTTACAACTATACAGGTATTTTAAATATTATTATTATTATTATTATTATTATTTGGAAGATAAAAACATTTAGAAATACAAAGACAAATATACTGACAAATGCAATTCAAACATTCAATTCAATAAACTTTCTTGAAAATAAAAATAAAACTAAAAACTAACACTAGCTTCTCTATTCGTTTTCAATTCTATGTTTTCTTTTTATTTATTAAATAATAAAAACACAAACCTTGCTACATGTACAGTGTTAAGCTAACGGAGACTAGTTATAGCTAATCATTGCTCTTTTGTTGATTATGATTGCTTCCATTGTCCTCATTTTGATTAAAAGCATCTGCTAAATGACTAAATGTAAATGTATATTTGGCCAGAATTAGTAGTAAATTAATTGCAGACTGAATCCGAGTCATGCATCTTCTGGGCTTATACAGAAGTTGTTAGAAGTTTATGTGACGCTCTGAAGCGACCCGATCGAGGGTCGTCGATGAACAGATGCGTGTGTTCTTCACAGAGCTGGATCAGATCTCCCCCGGCGCTCGCTGGACTCGACATCAGACCTTCTGAAGAGCACCAGGACGCTCTGAGTCCAGTCCAGCAGACGCCTGTGAAGGGCTGCTCTCTCCAGACTCGGCCGGGTCCAGCTCCAGACGCTTTCTTCACAGGAACCGCTCCAAACGATATTTGAGGGAATATATCTGATTTCTGTGGAATTAGTTAGTTGTTGACCGCGAGGGGCTTTACAGTGACCGAGCAGAGCGAATGATAGATGTGACCCGGGACCACAAAACCAGTCATAAGGGTCAGTTTATTGAAACTGAGATTTATACATCATCTGAAAGCATTTGTTATGATCGGACAATATTTGGCTGAGATACAACTATAAATCTGGAATCTGAGGGTGCAAAAAAATCTAAATATTGATAAAATCACCTTTAAAGTTGTTCAAATGAAGTTCTTAGCAATGCATATTACTAATCAAAAATTAAGTTTTGATATATTTACGGTAAGGAAATTTACAAAATATCTTCATGGAACATGATCTTAATATCCTAATGATTTTTGGCATAAAAGAAAAATGTATAATTTTGATCCATACAGTGTATTGTTGGCTATTGCTACAAATATACCTGTGTTACTTATGACTTTTATCAAAAAAATGTTGATTAGTAATATGCATTGCTAAGAACTTAATTTGAACAACTTTAAAGGTGATTTTCTCAATATTTAGATTTTTTTGCACCCTCAGATTCCAGATTCTCAGCCAAATATTGTCCTATCATAACAAACCATACATCAATGGAAAGCTATTTATTCAGCTTTCAGATGATGCATAAATCTCAATTAAAAAAAAATTGACCCTTATGACTGGTTTTGTGCTCCAGGGTCAGATTTATATTCTGTACACATCACTAGTGTAATTCCCAGCATGCACCAGTCAGATTATTTTGAACACAGCTGTGGATGGTCTTGCATCGTGTGTGTGTGTGTGTGTGTGTGTTCAGGTCAAAGGTCAAGGCAAACGGATGATCCTGTTGTGTTGTGTTGTTGGTTTGCTGGCTCAAGCCTCTTATGCTTTACATCTTCCACACAAAGAGGGAGGAGATGCTAATAGATGATCGTGTATATATATCCCCAGCCGCTCTCAAGCCTCCTAATGAACCGTGCATCAGATGCTGTTGTGTTCTGGAAGCGTTAGAAGATAGAAGTTATACTACAGTGTGACATTTAATAACTGAAAAATTATGCTACATTTTTTAAGGTAAGTGGTTGCAAACAATTTATTTTAGCTGCATTTAAATTAAAAAAAATGTTGAAAGTTAGTCAACTAAATTTGTTCATTTAAATATCGCTAAAATAAATCTATTGCAACCACTAACGTTTAGTTAATTCAATTAATCATTTTTTTTCAGTGTAAATGAAATGATAATTTCACTCAAATCACAGTTATTTTAGAACCACTGAGATACTATTATGGGGTTAATAATATTTTAAATCAGTTTTTATTTTTTTAGTTTTCATTTTAGTTAAAGTTTTAGAAATTATAATTTTTTTGTGGGGGGGGGGGTTAATGTCAGTTTTACTTTTAGTTATTTTAGTAAGTTAATCTAAAGTAAAATATTTCCTTGGAAACTAGTGATTTATTTGTTTAAATATTAAAAAAAATATATATATATTTTATTAACAATGTGTTAATGGTTTTAATATTAGTTTCAGTTTTAGTTAACTGTAATAACCCTGACTGAAGTATTACTGAAAGTTCATTGTACTTCATAAAATAATGTTATAAACACAATAACTAATATTACATAGAATGGATAGAATTTTTTTTACTTGAATTTATTAAAATTAGCTAATTCAGCAGATTTTTTGAACATTTTATCACAGCTTAATTTCATATATATACACACACATACACACATACAAAATAATAAATATTTTATGTATGTATTAAAATATCTTTATTAGTTATTATTATAATAATAATATATATTATAATTTTATAATTAGCATTAAATGCTGTAACAGTAAGAGGTAATAATATAAAATACATTTTATATATACATTTATATATACATTTATATTTATATATACATATACATTTATAATAAAATATAAATATTATTTTTTAAACCTGAATGTTTTAAGTGAATAATTTTCCCAAATTACTTGAGTTAATTGATTGGGCTGTTAAATGTCACAAAAGAGTCACAGAGATTGCACTGATTTTTTTTTTTTATTAATTTTTTTTTTTTTTTTAAGGTAAGTGGTTGTAAACAATTTATTTTAGCTATTTTTTTTTTATGTTGAAAGTTAGTCAACTTAATGTTGTTAATTAGATGTGTAGTAAATAATTGATTGAATTTACTGTAATGTGTTGTTGTTTAATTGATTGAATGAATATTTTTGTTTAGTGTGTGTAGTTGAATTGAAGGATTCTGGATTGATTTATAGAATGTGTGTGTGTGTGTGTGTGTGTGTGTGTGTGTGTGTGTGTGTGGTGTGATGTGTGAGTGTGAGTGTGAGTGTGATGTGAGTGTGAGTGTGAGTGTGAGTGTGAGTGTGATGTGTGTGGATGTGGTGTGTGAGTGTGTGGTGTGTGTGTGAGTGTGTGTGTGTGTGTGTGTGTGTGTGTGTGAGTGTGAGTGTGAGTGTGAGTGAGGTGAGTGTGAGTGTGTGTGTGTGTGTGTGTGAGTGTGATGTGTGTGTGTGTGTGTGTGTGTGTGTGTGAGTGTGGTGTGATGTGTGTGTGAGTGTGTGTGTGAGTGTGAGTGTGTGTGAGTGTGATGAGTGAGTGTGGTGTGTGTGGTGTGTGTGTGTGTGAGGTGTGATGTGTGTGTGAGTGGAGTGTGTGTGAGTGTGAGTGTGGTGTGTGAGTGTGTGGTGTGTGTGTGTGTGTGTGGTGTGTGGTGTGAGTGGAGTGTGTGTGTGAGTGTGAGTGTGGTGTGAGTGTGTGTGTGTGATGTGAGTGTGAGTGTGAGTGTGTGTGTAGTGTAGTGTGAGTGTGGTGTGAGTGTGGAGTGTGAGTGTGGTGTGTGTGGTGTGTGTGTGTGTGTGTGTGAGTGTGTGAGTGTGAGTGTGTGTGTGTGTGTGTGTGTGTGTGGTGTGTGTGTGGTGTGTGTGTGAGTGTGTGTGTGTGTGTGTGGTGTGGTGTGTGTGGTGTGTGTGTGAGTGTGTGTGGTGTGTGTGTGTGGTGTGTGTGTGGTGTGTGTGTGTGTTGTGTGGTGGTGTGTGGTGTGATGTGTGGTGTGTGTGGTGTAGTGTGAGTGTGTGTGTGTGTGGTGTGTGTGAGTGTGTGTGTGTGTGTGTGTGTGTGGTGTGTGTGTGTGTGTGGTGTGTGTGGTGTGAGTGTGTGTGTGAGTGTGTGTGTGTGTGAGTGTGTGTGTGTGTGTGAGTGTTTCTCACAGAAGTACTGGATGAACAGTATCTCATCAACACTGTTTGTAAATCAGCGGAGCTACAGTCACTCTGCTGGAAACACTGTGAAACTGGCCTTGATTCTCTTGGGCTGCATGGGACAGATATACTCTTCATATATTCACCATGATTTTGCTGACAATAAAATAATGCAGTTCATATGCATTGTGAATACTGCACAGATTTTGAATGCTTTTTGGCTATTAGATATTAAGCGTGTCAAGATTTTTACTTTAGTGCCATTTGGGACATTTGATTCATTTCAGTGAATCGGTTCAAACTGTTAATTTCAGTGAATCGGTTCAAACTGTTCATTTCAGTGAATCGGTTCAAACTGTTCATTTCAGTGAATCGGTTCAAACTGTTCATTTCAGTGAATCGGTTCAAACTGTTCATTTCAGTGAATCGGTTCAAACTGTTCATTTCAGTGAATCGGTTCAAACTGTTAATTTCAGTGAATCGGTTCAAACTGTTCATTTCAGTGAATCGGTTCAAACTGTTCATTTCAGTGAATCGGTTCAAACTGTTATTTAGTGAATCGGTTCACAGATCTGATTCACTCATTCATTTGATTCAGTCAGAACTGGTTTGTTGAAGACGTAGTAAAGTTGAAGTTTTATAGTTATATAACTTTTTTTTTGTAATTTGTTGGTTTGTTATTTTATTGAATATGCATGAAACATTGAAATATTCTTTGTTAATTTGGTGTAAGAGTTTTGTTCCTTTTTTGTATTTGACATATTAATATACTTTGTAACAATGGATGCATGCTCAAAATAAGAGTGTTATTCAATCAATATTATTTAGATACTATTATAGATTTAATTAATATTTTGACTTTTATTTTTTTCTGTTTTCATTTTATTTTAATTAGTAATATATATATATTACTATTTAGGTTTAATTTGTTTTTATTTCAGTTTAAGCTTTTATTTATTTCCAGTTTATTTTCTGTCAATTTAGTGCTTGAACTTAAACTTATTTCAGTTAGTTGCCAAACTAACATTTCTAATTTTCATTTGCATTTTTCAATGTATATTTGTATTTTATTTCCGTTCACAAAAACGTTTTTATTATTTCAGTTTTATTTTAGTTGCATTGAGATACTATAGTTTTTGTTAATATTTTAAATTAGATTTAATTTTGATATTTTCTGCTTTTTTTTGGTCAAGTTTTCTTGTTTTTAAATGTGCCTATATAGTTTTTATAATGTTTTATTTCATTTTTTTTTTTTTTTGTTATTTTAAAACATCAAGTTAAACTAAATGAAAATAAGAAATGCTGCCTTGGAAGCTAAAATAAAATGAGTTTCAAGTTTTTAAATATTTTATTTTATTTCAGTCGACATTCATTTTATTTCAAGTAAAAAAAATTAAATATATATATATATTATACTTTTAGTTAACTATAAATCTGCCTCAAATTGACAAAAAATGGCAATCATAGCAAATAGATAAATATGGATATAAATACAAATGAATATCTACAGACTGTAGCGTATGGAGATATTATAGTTTTATCACAAGCAGTCTGTGAAGTGAAGAAAGAAAGGGCGAAGGCGTTCTCTGTTAGCAGGTGGTGTCTTGTCAAGACGGTCACTAGACGTATAACGGAGGACAAAGCCTCCCATTACTGCACAATTACAGACGAGACGCTCGCTCCGCTCTTTGTGTCTGCTCTGCATGTGATAATGAAGCCACTGGGAGAAAGAAAGAGGAACGGAGGTGAGGTGACACCACGATTGGCCACCGACCAAGAAGAAGGTGTAGATGCGTCCGAAGACGTGCGACGAGCGTGAAAACGAGAGAGAGAGAGATGAGATGATCTGATGGTCAGTCCAGGTTAAGACTGGTTAGCTGAAAACACTCAGTAAAGTAGATGTTGAAGTGTTATTTCATGTGTTCTTCACGAGATGATATAGAAAGTGATGCTATAGTTTAGTGAGTTTTCCCGTGTAGAGTTTGTGTTGAGGTTGAGATTGGGTCAAACAACATTAAGATGATATTTTTCATGTTTTTTTGCTTTATTTGAGAAGCATAAATGTTCACGTATAGCAGTGCAGTGATGGTGTCTTTGTCCTCTTCCAGATAAAGTTAATATGCATGTTACATATATTGCTGACTAAAGGTTTACTGCAGTTATATTGAGCTTATATATAATGTTCATTTTTATACTTTTTTTTTTTTTTGTGGAATCATATATATATATGTGACCCTGGACCACAAAACCAGTCATAAGGGTCAATTTTTCGAAACTGAGATTTATGCATCATCTGAAAGCTGAATAAATAATCTTTCCATTGATGTATGGTTTGTTATGATAGGACAATATTTGGCTGAGATACAACTATTTGAAAATCTGGAATCTGAGGGTGCAAAAAAATCTAAATATTGAGAAAATCAGCTTTAAAGTTGTTCAAATGAAGTTCTTAGCAATGCATATTACTAATCAAAAATGAAGTTTTGATATATTTACGGTAGGAAATGTACAAAATATCTTCATGGAACATGATCTTTACTTAATATCCTAATGATTTTTGGCATAAAAGAAAAATCTATAATTTTGACCCATACAATGTATTTTTAGCTGTTTCTACAAATATAACTATACTCTTTAATACAAGTATTATTTGTACTATTATAGTTTTTATTAATATTTTGTATATTATTTTTGTAATAATTGGCTTGGTGAGCAGAAGAGACTTATTTGAAAAACATTAAAAATCTTGCTGTTCAAAAACTTTTGACTGGTAGTGTATATGTGTGTGTGTGAGTGTGTGTTTGTGTGTGTGTGCGTGTTGTCATACAGAGTTAAATTTAACTATTTAGAATGACGGTGATCCTGTGAGTCTTTGCTGAAGCGTGTGTGATGAGTGAGAAAGAGAAAGAGATGGAGATGATCTGATGGTCAGTTTAAATTAAGATTGCATCGCTGCCCTAGTTAGCAAATCATCAGAGATACAGCGGATTGGCATCAATGTGTTTTCCTTTTTAACAAACACACACACACACACACACACACACACACGCACACACATACACACACACACACACACACACACACACACTCGCAAGCAGGAAAATAGTTCACATCAGCAGGGACGCGCTGAACCGCATGCATGCGTCCTTGTCCAAGAGTTTGACAGAGAGCCAAAACTGTGTTAAACAGCGAGCCGTCAACAGAAGAACGAGCAGATTCCCTTCAGCTGCCTGCATACGTGCAGAATGCAATATGATCATAATTAAACAGCAAATCAGCATATTATTATGATTTCTGAAGATCATGAGACACTGAAGACTGGAGTAATGATGCTGAAAATACAGATTTGATCACAGAAATAAATGATAGTTTAATAGATATTCACAGCTGTTTTAAATTGTAATAATATTTCACAATTTTTACTGTATTTTTGATCAAAAAAATGCAGCCTCGGTGAGCAGAAGACTTCTTTCAAAAACAATAAAAAATCTTAATTATTCAAAAATTTTGTCTGGCACAGTGCATGCATTTAAAATGTTTTGAAAATGGACAAAATTATTAATTACTCATATTGTCCACATGCATGCACAAATTTTAAATGTGTGTTCATGCACTATGCAATATAATCATAAACAAGCAGCAAATCAGTATATTATTATGATTTCTGAAGATCATGTGACACTGAAGACTGGAGTAATGATGCTGAAAATACAACTTTGATCGCAGAAATAAATTACAGTTTAATAGATATCCACATAGAAAACAGCTATTTTAAATTCTAATAATATTTCAAAATTTTTACTGTATTTACTGAGACAAAAACATTTAAAAAAAAAAAAAAGTTTGACCATTATGTGCATTTAAAATGTACAGTTTTTCTCTTTCCAGAAAATAGACAAAATTATTCATGACTCATATTGTCCATATATTTTTGTCCAGTACACTCTTAAAAATAAAGTGCTTCATGATGCCATAGAAGAACCTTTTTTGTCTAAATGGTTCCATAAAGATGCTTTAACATCTGAAGAACCTTTCTGTTTCACAAAAGCTTCTTTGTGGTGAAAGAAGGTTCTTCAGATTATAAAAACATGGTTCTTATATGGCATCGAACCTTTTAAGCACCTTTATTTTTAAGAGTGCATATACTAAAAATGTGGCGAGTTTTGCATTAAAAACATGCACATTTTACTCTTGTCTCATGCCATATTTCTGCAATGAATGAGTTATGAATGTTGTTTGGTGTTGACTGTAAAATCCGTTCACTGAGTGTGAATTGTATATTTCCAGATGTGATTTTTCCAGCGTTATGGGACAGACTTCATCATCGTCTCTGTATCTCCGTCCTCTCCTGGTGTTTGTGTGATCTCTATGTGTTTTAAATGCGAGCGTGTCGTCCTTGTTTGCAGTCGTAGAGCTCCGGCGGACCTCGGTGATTAATAACGACTCACCTGTGCTGATATATGACTGTGGATTTTGTGCGTGTAATGAAATATTATAGAGTAATCCGAGCGATGTTCAGCACTATAACACCAGGGTCAGAGCGCCGCACCGGCTCAACATCAAGGATTCGTTTTTATCATTTTTTTAATATCTCTCCCATGGCTTGTAATGCATTAATTTAGACACGCATTGAATTTATTGGAGAGAGGGTGAGGGGAAAAAGGCAATAGTCTTTTTTCTGAAATAATGATCTGTGTAGGCAGTGCCTCTGGACAAAAAAAGAAGTATAATAATAATGACAAATAGAAGGATGAAAATCGGCCCCAAATCCTGCCGACGTACACGAGTATCAGGGCTTTTATTAAAAATTTTAATATCAAAGCCCTTGTACCACCCGAATCAAATTATAATTTGAAAGAAGGATGAATAAAATGGAACACAAGAAAAGAATGTTGACATTGTGTCATTTGAGATGGATTTGGCGTCTCGTCTGGAGTTTTGTTCGGTGAAGCTGGACGTCTGCTGCATACTGGCAGATTTTTCCTTTTCAGGGAATATTAAAGATTATTCGGGTCAAAAAGGAAGAAAAACACTCACATTCATTTCATTTAGTCTTTTAAAGACATCATGACGTCAGATTTTGTCTGTAGTTTTGTGCTCATCTATGATAGACACTACTGATCAAAAGTCTCTCTTCTGCTCACCAAAGCTGTGTTTATTTGATCAAAAATACAGTAAAAATTGTGAAATATTATTGCAATTTAAAACAGCTGTTTTCTATGTGAATATGTGTTAAACTGTAATTTATTTCTGTGATCAAAGCTGTATTTTCAGCATCATTACTCCAGTCTTCAGTGTCACATGATCTTCAGAAATCATAATAATATGCTGATTTATTATGAGTGTTGTGCTGCTTCATATTGTTTTTTGAAACGTGATATTTTTTCTTTGATGAATACAAAGTTAAGAAGCAGCATTTGTTCAAAATAGAAATCTTTTCTAACAATATAAGTCTTTATTATGACTTTTTATTCATTGAACACATCGCTCCTGAATAAAAGTATTAATTTCTTACAAAAAAAAAAGAAAGAAAAAATGTACTGATCACAAACTTTTGAACAGCATTGTATATTGTAACACAAAATGTATTTTTTAAATAAATGCTTTTTAACTTTTTATTAATCAGAGAATCCTAAAAAAAAATATCACAGGTCCCAAAAAATATGAAGCAGCACAACGGTTTCCAACACTGATAATAAATCAGCATATTATTATGATTTCTGAAAATCATGTGACACTGAAGACTGCAGTAATGATGCTGAAAATACAGCTTTGATCACAGAAATAAATTATATTTTAAAGTATGTTAAAATAGAAAACTGTTATTTTAAATTGCAATAATATTGTTTGTTTTTTTCTGTATTTTTGATCAAATAGATACAGCCTTGATAAGCAGAAGAAACTTCTTTAAAAAACATACAAAATAAGCGGCAGTGTATATATTCACATAGAAAACAGCTATTTTAAATTGCAATAATATTTCAATTTTTTTTTACTGTATTTTTGATAAAATAAAAGCAGACTAATTATAGACTTATTTAAAAAAAAATTTTTTAAAAATCGTAATTATTTTAAAATTTCAACCGGTAGTGTGTGCATTTCAAAAATTACAGGTTTTCATTTTCCAGAAAATAGACAAAATGTCAAATTTTTTGTCATATATTAGCATAAGAAAACACTCACTAATATGTTTGTTTGATGTTGACTGTAAAGTACTCTGTTCACTGAGAGCCAATCCTATATATTTCCAGATGTGATTTTCTCAGGAGAATCTGCTCTTTTCTTCCTGCATTTGTATCTCCATCATCTTCCTCCTCAGCATCCTCCCTTCACCCCGTCTCTCTTCCTCCCTCCTCAGCATCCTCCCTTCACCCCGTCTCTCTTCCTCCTCCTCCTCAGCATCCTCCCTTCACCCCGTCTCTCTTCCTCCTTCCTCCTCAGCATCCTCCCTTCACCCCGTCTCTCTTCCTCCTCCTCCTCAGCATCCTCCCTTCACCCCGTCTTCTTCTCCTCTCCTCCTCCTCCTCCTCCTCAGCATCCTCCCTTCACCCCGTCTCTCTTCTCTCCTCCTCAGCATCCTCCCTTCACCCGTCTCTCCTCCCTCCTCAGCTCCTCCCTCACCCGTCTCTCTTCCTCCTCCTCCTCAGCATCCTCCCTTCACCCCGTCTCTCTTCCTCCCTCTCAGCATCCTCCCTTCACCCCGTCTCTCTTCCTCCTCCTCCTCAGCATCCTCCCTTCACCCCGTCTCTCTTCCTCCTCCTCCTCAGCATCCTCCCTTCACCCCGTCTCTCTTCCTCCTCCTCCTCAGCATCCTCCCTTCACCCCGTCTCTCTTCCTCCTCCTCCTCAGCATCCTCCCTTCACCCCGTCTCTCTTCCTCCTCCTCCTCAGCATCCTCCCTTCACCCGTTCTCTCTCTCCTCCTCAGCATCCTCCCTTCACCCGTCCTCTCTCCTCCTCAGCTCCTCCCTTCACCCGTCTCTCCTCCTCCTCAGCATCCTCCTTCACCCCGTCTCTCTTCCTCCTCCTCACATCCCTACCGCTCGTCTTAGCTCCTCCGTTCACTCGCCTCTCTCAGACTCCTAGTTTTGCTCGCATCTGTTACGTGTCTCTTCCAGTTCTAGCTGTTGCTCTGTGTTTGTGTTGTGTGTGTGCTGTTGTGTGTAGTTGTGTGTGTGTGTGTGCGTGTGTGTGTGTGAGTGTGTGTGGTGTGTGTGATGGTGTGTGTGTGTGTGTGGTGAGGTGGTGAGTGGGTGTGTGGTGGTGTGTGTGTGTTGGTGGTGGTGTGTGTGTGGTTGGTGGTGGTGGTGGTGGTGGTGTGTGTGTGGTGTGGTGTGTGAGTGTGTGGTGGTGTGGTGTGAGTGTGGGTGGGTGTGATGTGGTGTGTGAGTGTGTGTGTGAGTGTGTGTGTGGTGTGGGTGTGTGGAGTGTGATGTAGTGTGAGTGTGAGTGTGTGAGTGTGTGAGTGTGTGAGTGTGTGTGTGTGTGTGTGTGAGTGTGTGTGTGGTGTGTGTGTGTGTGTGTTTCAGGTCTTCGGTGGCTGTTCTTGGACAGCAGACAGCAGGCTGAAGTGTTGAATAATATAGATGCTCAGCTTGGGTTGTTCTTAATTAGACTGAAGGCAGCATCAGACTCCTTTAACTGCGTCCAGCTTCACCCAGAGAGACAGAAGCGCTCCGGACCGTCTCACGACTCACATTGTGACGCGTCTCCAGCGCTCTACTTCCACACGAACACTTCGTGTGCTTCATTTCTGTCATTTTAAACCACTTAATTTCTCTTTTCTGCTCCGGTTTGGAGGATAATCAGCAGGTTTCTGTAGTAAACATGGTCAAATATGTTAAACGGAGCGCTCTCATTGGTCACTGAATCTCATTTAATTATCTGAAGTATTTAAGTATTTAACAAACACACAAGGACAGAGTGTTGCGTGAATAATGTTGTGGAGTGGATCATATAATGTGAATATAATTAATAGAAATTAATGGCAAGAAGATTGATGAAACTATCTGCCAAATGAATGAATGATTTAAAAATGTAACACAAAAAAAGTTATGCTTTATATTTTATTCAGCAAAGATGCATTAAATTGACAAATATGTAAATTTTCAATATTTTACAAAAAGTTGATGCTTTATATTTCTATTCAGCAAAGATGCTTAAATTGACAAATATGTAAATATTTTATATATTTTACAAAAAGTTGATGCTTTATATTTTTTATTCAGCAAAGATGCATTAAATTGACAAATATGTAAATATTTTATATATTTTACAAAAAGTTGATGCTTTATATTTTTTATTCAGCAAAGATGCATTAAATTGATCAAATATGTAAATATTTTATATATTTTACAAAAAGTTGATGCTTTATTTTTTTATTCAGCAAAGATGCATTAAATTGATCAAATATGTAAATATTTTATATATTTTACAAAAAGTTGATGCTTTATATTTTTTATTCAGCAAAGATGCATTAAATTGATCAAATATGTAAATATTTTATATATTTTACAAAAAGTTGATGCTTTATATTTTTTATTCAGCAAAGATGCATTAAATTGAGCAAATATGTAAATATTTTATATATTTTACAAAAAGTTGATGCTTTATATTTTTTATTCAGCAAAGATGCATTAAATTGAGCAAATATGTAAATATTTTATATATTTTACAAAAAGTTGATGCTTTATATTTTTATTTAGTAAAGATGTGTTGCTTGAAAGTGGATATAATAATATAAATGAATGGCAGGAAGACTGATGAAAGTGTCAAATGTATGAATTATGTAAATATTTTACACAATTTTACAGAAAAAGTTGTACTGCTTCATACTTTTATTCATAAAGGACGCATTAAATTGTGTGTGCATTAAAAAAGTGACAGTAAAGACATAATTTCTAATGTTTCAAATAAATTCTGTTCTTTTGAATATATTTCGTTTGACAAATAAACACAGAAACCCGCCAGAAATCCATTGATTATTGATAAACCTGATAACAGTTCTGTTAATTGGCCAAAGATACATTGAGCACCATATAAAAAGAAGAACAAAGCAGTTCATAATACACAATACCAGGTTTATTATATAAACTAGATTAAAGTTATACTAACCCGTCATTTATCTGTCTTTCAGTTCATCATATATCATTATAAACCGGTTTATTTTGCTCCAGTGTGACAGAAACTCTCATAAAATGTTCATTGTTGGGAAGTTTGATATATTAATCTTATTTTGAGCTCAATTATATTAATTTTGTTGTTGTCTGATTAGTTAATTCATCTGTAAATGCATCACATTCAGTGCTTTTATTAATTTGTTGTTGTGCCAAATAAATACACTGAGAGAAGTTAAGCATTCAAGGCAAAATGATGCATTCTCAGCTTTTGTCTTAATCATTAGAATTAATATATACTTAATAATTATACTTTTTGACTATCTGAATTTGTTCACTAAAAGCAAAATGCCTCATTCAGTATTTTTGGTAGCCGTATATAATATTAAATGGCACTTAAAATGTGATCTAATTCTGTCTTTGCTTGTGAAGGACCGATCAAAAGCAGGAATCTGGGATGCGTTTCACCCCGTCTCTCTTCCTCCTCAGCACCCTCCCTTCACTCCGTCTCTCCTCCTCCTCTTCCTCAGCATCCTCCCTTCACCCCGTCTCTCTTCCTCCTCCTCCTCAGCATCCTCCCTTCACCCCGTCTCTCTTCCTCCTCAGCATCCTCCCTTCACCCCGTCTCTCTTCCTCCTCCTCCTCAGCATCCTCCCTTCACCCCGTCTCTCCTCCTCCTCAGCATCCTCCCTTCACCCCGTCTCTCTTCCTCCTCCTCCTCAGCATCCTCCCTTCACCCCGTCTCTCTTCCTCCTCAGCATCCTCCCTTCACCCCGTCTCTCCTCCTCCTCAGCATCCTCCCTTCACCCCGTCTCTCTTCCTCCTCCTCCTCAGCATCCTCCCTTCACCCCGTCTCTCCTCCTCCTCAGCATCCTCCCTTCACCCCGTCTCTCCTCCTCCTCAGCATCCTCCCTTCACCCCGTCTCTCTTCCTCCTCCTCCTCAGCATCCTCCCTTCACCCCATCTCTCTTCCTCCTCAGCATCCTCCCTTCACCCCGTCTCTCTTCCTCCTCAGCATCCTCCCTTCACCCCGTCTCTCCTCCTCCTCAGCATCCTCCCTTCACCCCGTCTCTCTTCCTCCTCCTCCTCAGCATCCTCCCTTCACCCCATCTCTCTTCCTCCTCAGCATCCTCCCTTCACCCCGTCTCTCTTCCTCCTCAGCATCCTCCCTTCACCCCGTCTCTCTTCCTCCTCAGCATCCTCCCTTCACCCCGTCTCTCTTCCTCCTCAGCATCCTCCCTTCACCCCGTCTCTCTTCCTCCTCAGCATCCTCCCTTCACCCCGTCTCTCTTCCTCCTCCTCCTCAGCATCCTCCCTTCACCCCGTCTCTCTTCCTCCTCAGCATCCTCCCTTCACCCCGTCTCTCTTCCTCCTCAGCATCCTCCCTTCACCCCGTCTCTCCTCCTCCTCAGCATCCTCCCTTCACCCCGTCTCTCTTCCTCCTCCTCCTCAGCATCCTCCCTTCACCCCGTCTCTCTTCCTCCTCAGCATCCTCCCTTCACCCCGTCTCTCCTCCTCCTCAGCATCCTCCCTTCACCCCATCTCTCTTCCTCCTCCTCCTCTGTCTTTGAAGCGTCTCCTCCATTCCTCGGGCCTCGCTGCAGCATCTGATTTAAATGGAGCCCATGTAGGAATAATAAATGCGAGACGGATTCCATGTCTTACGGCCTGAAGTTTGTGTGAGTGTTTGGGCATGAAGCTCTGTGTGTGTGTGTGTGTGTGGTGTGTGTGTGTGTGTGTGCGTGAGTGTGAGTGTGAGTGTATGCGTGTGCGTGTCGAGGTCTTCGGTGGCTGTTCTTGGACAGCAGACAGCAGGCTGAAGTGTTGAATAATATAGATGCTCAGCTTGGGTTGCTCTTAATTAGACTGAAGGCAGCATCAGACTCCTTTAACTGCGTCCAGCTTCACCCAGAGAGACAGAAGCGCTCCGGACCGTCTCACGACTCACATTGTGACGCGTCTCCAGCGCTCTACTTCCACACGGACACTTCGTGTGCTTCATTTCTGTCGTTTTAAACCACTTCATTTCTCTTTTCTGCTCTGGTTTGGAGGATAATCAGCAGGTTTCTGTAGTAAACATGTCAAATATGTTAAACGGAGCGCTCTCATTGGTCACTGAATCTCATTTAATTATCTTTTAACAAACACACAAGGACAGAGTGTTGCGTGAATAATGTTGTGGAGTGGATCATATAATGTGAATATAATTAATAGAAATTAATGGCAAGAAGATTGATGAAACTATCTGCCAAATTAATGAATGATTGAAAAATTTGACACAATTTACACAAAAAAAGGTGTGTTGCTTTATATTTCTATTCTTATAGCTGCTGTGTGTGTTGATGTTGTTTGGTGTGTGTGTGAGGCGTTAAGTTGCTGCTGCTGTGACGGATCTCCATATGTTCTTCTGTGTCTCTGAGGAACACGCGTGTGCACAGAGCTTCAGTATCTGACAGCCTGGATGGCATCATGACAACCATAGAACAGCCTGACCTTTCACCAGAGCCTCCGTCACACGAGCCTCGCAGCATATCATTACAGCAGACACTTCTGCTGCTAACACCAAAACAATGCATTTGCATGCTTGAAATAAAACAAACGTTCACTGAAATAACATTTAAAAGATAAAAAATAATAAATGTTAACTAAAATAAAATAAAAAAAAATAATAAAATAATAAATGTTAACTAAAATAAAATAAAAAAAAATAATAAAATAATAAATGTTAACTGAAATAAAATTGAAAAGATAATAAAATAATAAATGTTAACTAAAATAAAATAATAAAATAATAAATGTTAACTAAAATAAAATTAAAACAATAATAAAATAATAAATGTTAACTAAAATAAAATTAAAAAAATAATAAAATAATAAATGTTAACTAAAATAAAATGTAAAAAATAATAAAATAATAATGAATTTAATAAAATAATAAATGTTAACTGAAATAAATTTTAAATATAAAAGAAATAAACTAATAAAATAAATGTTAACTAAAATAAAATTAGAATACAAAACAAATAAAATAATAAATGTTAACTGAAATAAAATGAAAATATAAAACGAATAAACTAATAAAACTATAAATTTTAACTATAAACTAATATAGTTTATAATTTGAATAATTTGAATAATCATAATTTGAATTTTTATATTTTCAGTTTTCATTTCAATTTTAATTTAGTTTTATTATTTTTGTGCTATTTTTTTTCAATATGCCTAGTTTTTTATGCCTATAGTTTTTAATAATTGTTATTTCAGTTTTACTTTTAGTTATTTTAGAGCATCAAGTTAAACTGAATGAAAATGAAAATAAAATAAGAATATTTACATATTTTTTGTTTATTCCAGTTAATATTTATTTTAATTGAAATAACAAACAATATTTTTAGTGTTATTTTTTTGTATTTTCTGTTTTTATTTTATTTTTTTGCTACAGCTTTAGTATATATATATATATATATATATATATTTTTTTTTTTAATATGCCTATATAGTTTTTATTAATTTTTATTTAAACCTTTCTTTTAGTTACTTTCATAAGTCAAGTTAAACTAAATGCTGCATTGGCAACTAGCTAAAATTAAATTTTTATTTTTATATTATATTTAGTGCTGCCAAACGATTAATCGCATCCAAAATAAAAGTTTTGTTTACAAAATATATGTGTGTACGTTGTATATTTTTATGTATATATAAAACACACACATGAAAAAAAAAATTTTGTTTATACATTAAATATTTTATATATAATATAAATTATAGGAATATAAATATAGACATGTAAATATTTTCAAAAATATATACTGTATGTGTGTGTATTTATATAACATTATAATATAACAGCACACACATATATTATGCAAACAAAAACTTTTATTTTGGATGTGATTAATCACGATTAATCGTTTGGCAGCACTAATATTATTTGATTTGATCAGAAATGCAGATAGCTCTAGTTGTGGTTGACCTGATGATAACCCTGCAGCAGATGCACACATGTTGGGATTGTTCTGTGATTATTGGTACATGTGACATAAATCAGTTTTGTGTTTTACATCAGAAGAATTAATGTTTTTGAGTTATTGGTGAAATCCCTAGAAATGCTGCGTGTCGGTGTAATCTGTGTGAACATGCATAATCTGAGATGATCATCTTCCAGCGCTGATGACAGAAGAGAGACGTTAAACAACGTTATTAAACCAGAGTGCATGGAAAGATTCAGTGTTCAGACGAGGTCTAAAAACACAGAAGCGCTGCTTCGTGAATGTAGAGAGAGATGTTGGGTATGTTTGAGTGTTCAGTCGCTGCATTGAGAGGAACGCAGAGGTTTGGTAATAGGAACATTATTTAAAGGCTGTAGCTCCAGAGGGAACGATTAAAGCCTCACGCTAATTACAGAAGGTCTAAGAACAAGGGAGTTAAAAACAAATGAGTAAACAGAGACCCGGAGGGCTGAGGTTATAGTCCATCCTCAGAGAATCTGTGCAGTAATGCATCGGGACTGTAGTTTACAGCTGCATATGAATATGAATATGAGTTTTCTAGATGAGTCTGACTGACCTTACATTCACAAAAACACCTTTTTATGATTCATTATGGCATCAAAACTGGTGAAAGTTCAGATTTTTTAAACTTAAATTTAATTAAAATTGCAAAATAACATTTAATTTATAAGAAAATAACTGGATGCCTCTCGGGTCAGTTTTATTTTAGTATATTTTTTTTTTTTTTAGTACTTTTCATTTTAAGTTAATGTTTTACTCATTTTGTTGTTGTGTTTGTGCTTTTTTATTATTAGTAAATATTTTATAATTTTAATTTTTTATCTGTTTTAGTACATCATGTTAAACTAAA
>JALXFT010003867.1:37500-40000 GCA_023376895.1 Aspiorhynchus laticeps
TATAAAAATTAAAAAGTAATTCAAAATATGAATAAAAACTATAATATATCAGGGTTATTATAGTTAACTAAAACCAAAACCATATCTTTTTCATATCAATATTAAAATAACAAACACTTTAAAAATATATATTAAAATAATAAATATTTTATTATTTAAAAATATTTTAGTTAACTAAATAAGTAAAACTGAAGCTGAAAAAAAACTATATAAACATTTAAAGAAAGAAAAACTAAATAACTAAAAACAAAATGACTTGAACTTAAATTAAAATGAAAACAAAGTATGAAAATAAAATTTAATTCTAAATATGATCAAAATCTATAATAGTATGTCAGTGATATTAAAATATGATTGACTGATGAAGGTTGATTATGCCTCCTCATGTCCTCGACTCGTTAGTGTCAGTGTTTATGAAGACTATTGGTCCGTTCGTCTTAATGAACGCTGAAGCATGAGCTCGTTTTCATTCTTCATAATTAGCTGAAAGAGGAGTTTCAGATCGAATACTGCTGTTGAATTCAGCACTAATGGATGAGAAGAGAACATCAGGACGAGAAGAACAAGAAACGACTCATTGATAGAGAATAAAAGCTCTCGTCTCGTCTCAGATCCATCAAACTCTTAACCAGCGCTCACCACTAACTAGCTGTTTCCATCTGCTGTTCAGCCTTGTGTTCATTGTGTAGCAGATTCATGTCTGCAGAAACTCAGCTGTTTTATTGATGAGTGGAAATTAACCAATTAGACAGGATTTTGTTTTGTTTTGTTTTTGAGAATCTGCACATTTTGATATATTTACTACATAATATAATATAATATAATATAATATAGTATAACATAATATAATATAATATAATATAATATAATATAATATAGTATAATATAATATAATATAGTATAATAGAATATAGTATAACATAATATAATATAATATAGTATAATATAATATAATATAATATAGTATAATGTAATATAGTATAATATAATATAATATAATATAATATAATATAGTATAACATAATATAGTATAATATAATATAATATAATATAATATAATATAGTATAATATAATATAGTATAACATAATATAATATAATATAATATAGTATAATATAATATAATATAGTATAATATAATATAATATAATATAATATAATATAGTATAATATAATATAATATAGTATAATATAATATAGTATAATATAATATAATATAATATAATATAATATAATATAATATAGTATAATATAATATAATATAATATAATATAATATAGTATAATATTATATAATATTAATATAATATAATATAGTATTAATATAATATAATATAATATAATATAATATAGTATAATATAAATATAAATAATATAATATAATTAGTATAATATTATATAATATAATATAATATAATATAGTATACATAATATAATATAATATAGTATAAATAATATAGTATAATATAATATAATATAATATAGTATAATATTATATAATATAATATAATATAGTATAGTATAATATAATATATAGTATAATATAATATAGTATAATATAATATAATATAATATAGTATAATATAGTATAATATAATATAATATAATATAATATAGTATAATATAATATAGTATAACATAATATAATATAATATAATATAATATAGTATAATATAATATAATATAGTATAATATAATATAGTATAACATAATATAACATAATATAGTATAATATAATATAATATAGTATAATATAATATAATATAATATAATATAGTATAATATAATATAATATAATACAAATATAATATCATATAATTAATATAATATAATTAGTGCTGTCAAACGATTAATCGCGATTATTCGCATCAAAATAAAAGTTTTTGTTTACATAATATATGTTTGTGTACTGTGTATATTTATTATGTATACATAAATACACACACTTGCACATAATATATTTAAGAAAAATATGTTGTTTATATATTAAATATATTTATATATGATATAAATTATATGAAAAAAAAATATATACATGTAAATATTTTCAAAATATATGCGGTATGTTTGTGTTTTTTATATATACATAATACAATACACAGTACACACACATATATTATGTAAACAATAACTTTTATTTTGGATGTGATTAATCGTTTGACAGCACTAAAAATAATATAATAATGTTACTGTTTTTGTGAGTTGTTACTGTATATAGTTGGATTCTGTTGCAGTGTTATTTTAGAATCATTAAGATATTATAGTTTTTAGTATATTTTTTAATTTAGTTTTTGTATTTTTATGTTTTCAATAAAAACATTTTTTTTTTCATTTTGAGTTTTTTTTATTTTTTTAGTTGTTATTTTTTCATTAAAGTTTTAATGTTTTAGTAATTTAGCTGTGTTTTTGCCTTTTTATTATTTTTTAGTTTTTGAAAATGTCGATATAGTTGTTATTCATTTTTATTTCCGTTTTTGTTATTTTATTGCATCACATTTAAAA
>JALXFT010003872.1:0-143610 GCA_023376895.1 Aspiorhynchus laticeps
GGATGGACTGATTCAGTTCATGTGTGCTGAGAAACAGTTCAGGTACAAAGCAACCAAACCTGTTGTGCTGTGAGAAGGAACAAATAGAAATGAAGTTGTTCTCGCAGCAGCAGAATGTTTTTCAGATGTTAAATTTGTGTGTTGCCAGTGAGGATCGTATCCGTAACGGCTGTAAGAAGATCATGAAGAGTAGACAAGGGAGCACCCAGGGAAGACTGGACACATTCTTTACTGTAACAGGATCAATTTCCTCTAAGCGTAAGGTAGGAGGAAGTAATTACTAAAACTAACTGTTGTATAACTATATTGAATATTAAGTACTCTGAAAGATAATAGTCATGATTAATTTAATGGTAAGTGTGCGTGGCTTTCTGCATTAAACAGTGATTGGTTTATCTGTTTAAAGAAAAAAGGTAATTATTATTTTTTTTATTATATAGGAGCCTGAAATAAAGGGATCTGCTAAAAAGAAGCAGAAGACGAGTGCTACGCCAGGCAAGTTCAAGAAGGGCAAATGAAAGTGATTTCAGCTAAAGGAGTTCTGAGCTTGTAGTGTCATTAACAGTCAAAACATTTTGTATTAAGGAACAAAACATGAGAACAGTTGCTTTCATTATTTTAATGAACATGGGGAGAAAAATGTTTTAAATGCCCTATTTTCTGTTTCTATATTATCTTGAATAAAGATCAATATTTAATCATGTCTGAGTGTTTTGTTTTTGTTTGGTTTGATTGCAGAAATGCTGTCTGAATTAGACAGAGCACTTCTTTTTGTTTTAAGGTATCTAAATGGGCTGATTACCTGAATATTTTTTTGTTCCTGACCGTAATGCAGGTTAAACCCGTAAACTTTGTTACCTGCCCAGATCTGTAACCACTATGCTACAACACTTCATTATTTCAGAATGATAATCATTAACTTAATACTGAAGCCTCTCTGTTGTCTGCTGTTGGGCTGATAAACAGGTTTGACTGAGGAAGTACAACAGACCATTGTGTTTAAGGTAGAAAAAACTGTTGCATGATATTGTAGTGTTGAAGTACAGAAATGATTTGTTTAAATGGGTTTTCTGGTAATTTGATAGTTTAGATGCATGTTTTACAGACTTTAGAGGCTGGTTCATTTTAGTGTGGTAGTGCTTCACCTGTTGAAAGCTCCCGTTGGCAGTCTTTGTTATTGTTGGAAGTTAATCTGTGCATCATGACTGTATAAAAAACAAGAAGCCAGGTTAACATAAATCCACCGTTCTGTGAGGAAACTGCTGGACTTCTCTTTTACTCTGTATGAATGATGGACTGTACCGCTATAGGTGAGGCTTTTCTATCATTTTATTGTCTCTGAGCACATTTCAGAATGCAGAAATGTTCATATTAAAATATAATTCAGAAAATATAACTTCGGTGTATGTCTTATCAAAAAGAAAAAAAGTATGGGACCCATGTGAAGTGCCTTTTGTAGATTGAAAATAACTTTCATGTTTGTTTGTACCTACAGCACCTGAGATGCTTGTCTTTTCTTTCATGGTTTTTCTGTTCTTACCAGTACAAGTTCATATGGAAGGTGAGTCAGTGCCCTCTAATTAAAAAGATGAGAAGAAAGCTTTAGTTTTACACTTATTCAAACTAAAGATTTTAAAGTGTGATTGGTTATATTGTGTTTTCAGAATATTACACAGTCTTGCCAAGCAGAATAACAGCACTGAGCGGCTCTTGTGTCCAGATACCTTGCACATTTGGTGCACCAGACAATATGTTGAAGAACGCAGAAAGTATATTTGGCTGTTGGATAAAGAAGAACCATGCTTTTCTCCAGCCAGATAGTTTGGTGGTTTTTAATGGAAGTACGAATATTATCCAAGGATTCAGTGATATAGAGATACTTGGAAATCTTAGTCAACGTGAATGTACCACTGTTTTCTATGATGTCATGAAGAATCATACAGACAAATACTACTTCCGGGTGGAAATGAAGAATCCACTCCAATCCAAAAAGTATTGGAATTATACATACCGAGACAATCCCATCTACATTTCTGTCTCCAGTAAGTGGGATCTTCACTGTAAACTATATCGTTCTTTTATGATATGAAACTACTCTGATTATGATTTAAAATCATCATTGACTATTTCATGTGTTCACCAACTTGTAACCACCTTTAATCACGTCTTTTAATACTGTCATTATTCTCATGCTCATTATTTATATTCTCGTTCTCACCTTAAAATGCCTTAAGTTTTAAGATGATTAAGTAACTAGTCTTCCAGTAACTTGAATAGGTGAAAGAATTATGGGATTTTTCCCTTGTTAGAGGGCCTAAAAATCCCCATGACAAAAAGACAGCAGCAAAAACAACAACGCTGCACTGTTAAATGAACAAAATAGAAACTTTTAGTAATATCTGTAGTAAAATCAATGGTTTCCCATAATTAAGACAAAGTATTTGTTGTGCAAAATATGCTTACAGACTACTACAATTACAATAAATATTAGTTTGTATGAAATGTAGACAGTGTGGATAGTATGCACATGGGACGCAGGGTTATACCAATACTCCGGAGCAGTTGAATCCTTTAATCTGATTGGTTGACAATCGCTCGAAGGTGTGCAATTATTTTCAGGGAAATGCACGATTAAAGTAGTTCCAGGCAGGTTTTGACCGCATTACATGTCCATATCACTTTCGCAAAATGACTTCAGTTACTTCAAAGGTCTTTATCACTGATCTATATGACTGGATTGCTCATCGCGTTCTAAACTGCCATCAGGCGGAGAAGCCATCGCAAGTGTTTGAGCGGCCATCTTGCTATTCCCTACCGAGCAAAAACCTAAAATCACCTGATTTGAAGCGTATCAATCACACAGGATTAGTTTTTAAGATAGGTGTATCTAAATTAACTTTTACTTCAGGTGTTATCTGCAATGTTTATGGTCTTGGTCAGGATAAGCAGTATATTGAAATCGTTAAGGTGGGTGTGTTGCGCATTTGCCAAGACAGGTAACTGATCCAACACAAAATATTTCTTTATGTACACAATTATGCAGAAAATATTAAACATGAACATATTAGTGTCTGAATTTGATTCGAATATACAATAAGCCTCTATTGAAATTCAAAGCTTACTATGCATCATCTTGGAAACAAAGCTTCGTATTTAAGTCCGTACCATATGTAGTCGCATAAAGCATAAATATTTATTCAGATTTCAGAATGAACACTTTGTCATTTGTAATGTTGAGTACCCAGTGTTTATCATGTTCATCTGATGTTCGCTAATGTAATGTATATGAACATTACTTTTTAATAAGCAGGGGAAATTACCGACATTAAACAAATAACCGTTTACATGCTTAGGACTTTTGTGCTGTACAAATGTACAGGGATACTCCAGATATAAAAAAATGCTGACTTGTTAGATGATGTTTTCTCATTAAAATTATATGATTTCCTATTAATTTAATAGAACGTATGGGAATACTGGGCAATACCAATATGGCGGCGCAGTGGCTTCACTTGAGCATTGAGTCATGAGCAATCCAGTTCTCTGTTATAGATCAGTGGTCCTTACAGCTTACAACAACAAAAAATAAATAAAATAAAAAAGTAACAAAGACAGTGAACAGACAAATAAATATAATAAACAAGTTAAAAATTACAAATTATTTCCATGTTTTTGCCACAAAATTACATTTTATGTACGGAAAGCACTCTCCTGCTCTCTATACATTATCTTTACCTTAAAAATGCATGTACGAAAAAAAAAAAAGTTCACAGAAACGTTTTATCAATGCTGCTCTGATGATTTTATTGGTAAATATATATATTAGCAACTTAAAAGCTACATGACATTTCTCACTAGTTAGGTAATAATGGTGTTGTTCTTGAAGCTGATGAACTTACAGTTTTGCTGTTATTAGAGACGCTGCTGCCGAACACTGTTGAGAGACGCACAATGGTTTGCATCATGGCCGCATCACCACCTCAGGTGTGCATGGCCTGTCGTCAATTATTCCTTCCTTACTTCTTAAAGACAGTAGTTACCATTTACTTTGCCTATTTTCACTCCAACAATGAAAATAATTTAAAATGGAGCCAACTAAGAGTCAACTATTGTGTCTCCAAGAAATATAGCATGTTTTTTTTTTTTCATGAATCATTTTGTTTCAATGAATTATCGTATTTGAGCAAAATGTTTGAGTGAACAATTCAATGAAAAACAAAACAGCTACTCCTTTCATTCCCGAATGGATCAGTGTTTTTGATTGAATTGGTCAAGTAAATCATTCAAATTATTCAATTACTCACTTATTACTCCCTTTTTGCCACCTACTAGTGTAATTTAAGTAACAAGCAGAGCAATTATATTTCATTTAATAATACAGTTTTTATACAGTGCACTCTTGCCTTGTAGATGTACCTGAGCCTCCCATCCTTACACCCACTGATCTGAAAGAAGTGATGGAGGAATCTACAGTCAATCTGAGCTGCTCTGCTGAAGCCCCCTGCCCCAAACAACCTCCTACAATATCCTGGTCTAACGTCCCTGAATCTGCCCTCGTTACAACACAGTTACAGGAGAAACCTAATAAAACCCAGTCAGTGTTTTCATACATGACCTTCAAAGCTTCATACAAAGATCACAGGAAGAACATCTCCTGCACTGCTACATATCCAAGAAATACATCTGATAACTCAACTGTGGAGAGCACCGTGATGCTACAAGTCCTGTGTAAGAATTTTGGAGTTATTTTGCACTTTCACAAGCATTATTATGTTCAGATGTGTGATATTATGATGTCTAGTTTAACTACAGATATTTCTTTTGCCCTAAAGTTTCTCCAAAAGAGACTCACATCACCATCGACCCATCTGATCCAGTCTCTGCTGGTACTAATGTGACTTTGACCTGCAAAAGCAAAGCCAGTCCAAATGAAATGAACTACACCTGGTACAAACATGGACAGGAGAAAGAGCTGGATTTTGGAGAACAACTGACTTTTAATGTAAATAGGATGAGTGGCGGCTGGTACTTTTGCACAGCAAAGAACATATATGGTAATCAGACATCAGAAGAGATCCAGCTAATTGTGGCAGGTGAGTTTAATATGCCATGTATACAGATACTAAAATTAATGATCATCATGGGTAGCTCCGGTTTTATGATTGAACTATATTTTTACATTCTGTGCACAGCCTACTGAACCAACTAATTTTACTTAATGTTTTCAATCTGGTTCAGCTTCATCAGAAAAATCATTGTCTTTACTCATTGGATGTGTAGGAGGAATTTCAGCTTTTCTGTTTATATTTCTTCTGGTAACAATTTTCCTAAGGTAAGCACAGTTAGATGATGCTTCTGATCTATTTTGAAGCTCCACTGTCCAAATGATTGTAATTGCATGGAAAAAAGAGCAACCAGCCTTCAGAATAAATATTATTTAGCTTTGAAACATATACAATCTGGTGTTCACAATATGGAGGTCCGTTTTGTATTATATGGATTTCTGCATTTCTTATTAATACAGAGTGCAAAGAGTAAAGGCATCCATTAATAGGGAAACTGACATCTCAGATCAGGTATGTTCTACACTCTTTTAGCAGATCATGTTTCTGTTGTTTCAAACAGGAAGTGTTGTAAAAAGCAGATATCAATACTCTACCATTCATTATACTGTAATGGTTTATTATGTACAGAAACCAAAAACCAAAGACAATGGATTCACAGAAAAGGTCATGTATTATTTTTTCCTCTTTCAGGGTCAGGAAAAACATATGCAGATCAACTCCATTTACGATAATAGTGCTTTTGTGACGAGTGAAGAGCTAGAGATGCCAAAGGATGAGAATGACATCCATTATGGACAGATTGACTTTTCCACTCCCCAAATCAACAGCACCACAGTGAAGGGCTCAGAACAAGAGACCATATATGCTGAGGTCTGTGGTTCAGGGAAAGATTAGTTTGCATTAGAATAAACAGCTTATGAGTGAATTGTATAAATGGAGTATATGCTTTGCAGGGCTCGCAAAATTTCAAAATCCCTGGTAGCCCTTCGGGCAGGTACTCTTCAAATTTTGGTAGCCTGAAATTAATTTAACTAGCCCAAAAAAAAAGACCATAAATGTCAATCAAAAACATGTTCAATACACAAATATCAAGGAAAGAGTTTTATTTTACTATTTACAGGCAATGTTCCCTCTAATGTTTTTTTTTCTTGCTGAGCAAAACTTTTCTCTATTGGGCGGACATTTCAGGCACCTGAGCAAAAACATTCTTTATACCAGACCTGTACAGCGCGCACACAAAAAGTGTGAAACTTTGATTTGACCCTTGATGTAACTAAATGATGTACATTTTAGGTTACCTGAGAAAACATTTTTTACAGTATAATACACTGCCGTTCAAAAGTTTGTGATCAGTAAAGTTTTTTTTAAAGAAGTGTCTTATGCTCATCAAGGCTGTATCCTATTTGATTAAAAAATTATGTTGTGAAATATTATTGCAATTTAAAATAAATATTTTCTATTTTAATATACTTTCAAATATAATTAATTCCTATGAAGCAAAGCTGTATTTTCAGAATCATTACTCTAGTCTTCAGTGTCACATGATCCTTCAGAAATCATTATAATATGCTGATTTATAATCAATGTTGGAAACAGTTGTACTGCTTAATATTGTTTGAGACCTGTGATATTTTTTTAAAAATAAAACGTTAAAAAGAACAGTGTTTATTCAAAATAGAGATTTTGTGTTACAATATACACTATTCAAAAGTTTGGGGTCAGAATAGTTTTTCTTTCTTTTTAAAGATACTTTAAAAGAGTTTAAAGAAAGTTAAAGAAACTTTATTCTGCAAGGATGTGTTACATGAATAAAATTGATAGTAAAGACTTGTATTGTTAGGAAAGATTTCTATTTTGAATAAATGCTTTTCTTTTTCTTTTTATTAATCAAAGAATCAAAGAAAAAAGTAACACAGGTTCCAAAAAATATTAAGCAGCACAACAGTTTCACTGTAAATCAGCATATTAGATCAGCAACACTGATAATAATTCAGCATTTCAGAATGATTTCTGAAGGATCATGTGACACTGAAGACTGTAATGATGCTGGAAATTCAGCTTTGCTTCACAGGAATAAATTATATTTTAAAGTATAGGTATTAAAATAGGAAACCAATATTAGAAATTGCAATATACCTTTTTTTCAGTATTTCTTAAATAAATACAGCCTTGATGAGCAAGAGACTCCATTAAAAAACAAGGTCAATTATTTATTAGGTTTATAATATAGGCCTAACATAATATATCAAAACAAACTATTTAAACTGATAGAATAGAATTGAATAGAATAGAAAACAAACTGAAGCAAAACTTAAGCTGAGATCTGTAGGTTAAATATATATAAAAAACCGTGAACATATAAATTCTTCTATAGCTGTCTAAACATCCCTATGAAGTACAGTTTGCACAGTTTGCGGTTGTAGAAGTGTGCGGCCGCGCGCACGCAGCTTTGAGGGAACATTGCGTGGGAGCCCTGTATTTAAGGTAGCCCGTCGGGCAGGGCGGTGATACATTTTGGTAGCCCGACTGGAAAACACAATAGCCCCGGGATGTCGGGCTAGCGATTTTGCGAGCCATGCTTTGGCCAGTGCATTGTCATCCAATATGGAAATATACTTAATGAATTAAAATATATATATATTTAGGTCTTTATTGTAGGCTTCATAGAACTGATTTAGTATTGTTCATCCATCTTTCTGAGCACAACATTTCTGCATAGTGATTCCACAGTCATCCAGTTAGGTGTTTAAATGCCACATCTGAAGTATTCTGTAATTGTAAAACTTTTTTTCACTTGTCCTGTTACTTCTCTGCTCCAATTCTTCTTCATTCATTAAAAAATCAGATTATGATCCTAACCCTGATTATCACTTTAAACTAGTACCAGGGACTAGTGCCATTTTTTTTAAAAGTGGCATTTGGTGAACGCAAATATATTTGTATGCTTTTATGTTTTTTTTTTTTTTTCATTGTTGTTTTCAGGCAAAAGAAAATAAAAAAAATCTATATCACATATGGAAAGTTTGAAGTGCTTCCTATGAAGTTTAAATGCTCAAAAAAAATTTTTTTTGAATGAAGTTAAACATTTAACTGAGAAGATGAATTACTCCTAGGCAGTGGCTCCCAACCCTGGTCCTGGAGGCACCCCAACACTGCACATTTTGCATGTCTCCTTTCTCTGACACACCAATTTCAGGTTTTGGAGTGTCTATATACTAATGAGCTGATGACCTGAATCAGGTGTGTTTGATTAAGGAGACATGCAAAACATGCAGTGTTGGGGTGCCTCCAGGATTGTACAAAAGATACCAATATAAAAAACAATGATACAACAAAAATAATTATGAAGATATACACAAATGTATCATTTGCATGCATATAACAATACAAATACCAAAAAAAAGGTAAATTTTTTTTAATAAATCTTCATTAAGTCCAGGAGGGTTTGTCCCCTTAAGTGTATAAATCCAGAAAGTTTCTCGTTGTAAAAGTCGTTTTAAGCCCTAAACACACTGCATGATTTGCAGCTGTCCCAGACGAAAGATTGGCATCGTGAAACAATCATGGCGATTTCTGTGATCGTGGCTCCTAATCGGTGGTCCTGTGTTGTACAGTGAGAGAGGTTCAAAGACGACCGTTGTCACAGTCTTGCGACCAAAGCTAGCCTACGATACAGCATGATCATTGCACAGTGTGTTTGCTGGTATGATCCATGTTTACTGACCAACCAATAAAAATGTGACATGAAATCAACATAACATGGCGCTAAAACATAAAACTGCTTACCTCAAGCTCTTATCCCTTCCTCTTTTGCTGCTTCCACTTTTTTCAGCACACATAAAAAATACAACTGCTAAAGTGTGATTTATCCTGCTCTTTTTGTTTACCACTAGCACATGCTGATGACGTTTTCTTTTATAATAACGTGTGTCGTAGCATACAAGTCAATAGGTGTCATCATCGTACAGTCTACACGTCACGGATACGTTGTTTTCGTTCAAATCAAAGTGTAAATAAACATAGAAAACGTATCCGTGTGGTGCGGCTGACATAGAACAGCATACGCTGTTTGCGTTCAGTGGATACTCTTCAAAATGGCGCTTGGGTGACACGGAGGAGACGAATTGTTGAATAAAGTCTTTATTTTTTATTTTTTTTTGCGTACAAAAAGTATTCTCATAGCTTCGTGAAATTACGGTTGAACCCCTGATGTCACATTGATTATTTTACCGATCTCCTTGCTGTTTCTGGACGTTGATCGTGTTAATTACATTGCTGTATGGGAGGGACAGAGAGCTCTCAGAATGCATCAAAAATATCTTAATTTGGGTTCTGAAGATGAACGGAGGTCTTACGGGTTTAGAACGACATGAGGGTGAGTAATTAATGACAGAACTTTCGTTTTTGGGTCAACTATCCCTTTAAGAGAGCTCTCATTGACATGATTAGCTTCAATGAAATGCCTCGCCATAGGATACAGCATATTTTTTTGCGAATAGCATATTTATGTTCAGACACTCTTAAATGGAATTTCCTTTTAGTTTGACCAATATAAAAATGTCCACACTCACATTATAACCAATATATTACGTATGAAGAATTACAATTAATGAAGGACTCAATTGGATACATTTTACCAGAAATCACACCAGTAAAATGATTTGGTCTCGCATGTTGTCACAACTTCCACACCAAAAATGACCGTTAGAGAACCAAGTCATGTTTTCTTTTCCAGGGCCGGAAGATGACTACGTATCACCTTATTTCTTATAGTTGGCGGATGCCTAACTAAAGTTAAATATTTAATGATGGTAGAGTGTGTTTTGTTTATGTTGGTTGGTTTGTTTTGCAGAGGTGATGTATTATTTGGTCAGAATATCTTTCTGGTTTTAAGAGATTTAATAAAATGCAACGTGCGGATCCATGTGCAAAGCTTTATTCTTAAACATGGTCAAAACAGGCAAGGGTCGGACAAATGGCAAACAGGTATATAGAGGGCAAGACAGAAGAATAATCAAGTAAACAGTTAGATGATGAACATAATCCAAAGGATGAGGCAAGCGAATAATCCACAGACGGACAATAATCCAGGCAAGGTACAAACAGAGTCCAAAAGACAAGGTGAGAGAGAAATCCAAGACAGGCAGGCGATCAAGAAACAGACAATCAGGCAAAACTTGACATGACTAAACTGGACTAGAGCAAGGAACTAGAAAACTGGCTCCATAAAGTGCTACCACTAGGAGAGCGATAAGCACAAAAAAAGTACTGATTTTTATAGTGTGTGTAATTGGGTGCAGGTGTAAACATAATCAGTGAAATGGAGCATGGGAAATGTAGTCCATGATGGCATGTGGAAGTCTGTGTAGTGTGAGAGTCAATATAATCAGAAGGTGACCTCTGGTGGCGATCGAGCAGACGGAAGACCATGGACCGGATTCGTGACAATACCATCCAAACATACATATTTTGTGAGCTGCTTTAAGTTTTGTGAAAAGCGCTATACATATATCAATTTGAATAGAAATAAAAAAACTGAATAGTCCCTTTTTGGTGATTAAACCTATAACCTTATAAACAGATAATGTGGTGTTGTAGCGGAGTGGAGTGGAGTGATAAAAACAGGGCTGTATCCGAAATCGCCCCCATACCCTCATTCACTATTCCCTACATTAGTCCACTCACGGAGTTCACTTGAAGGAGTGAATGAAAACGAGTGAGTGAATTCGAACACTGAGTGCACCGGAAGGACTGCTGCTTTTGCATAGTTTGCTTGCTGTTTAATAATCATTTGAAACAGGCAGCTCCAGTAGTAAGATTGAAGGAATTATCTTGAACTCTGTCACGGAAATTATGTATAAACTCTAATAGTCAATTTACCATTAATTTGTACCTGTGTTGTATTACGCCGTGGACGAGCGCTTCTAAAATAAATGAATGGATGATTCAGCTGCGGGCGCCATCTTCTGGTGAGATGCGGGAATTCACTCGGCACGCGACTCTCGTAGTGCATTATGGGGATTCTCTAGCCGTTGAGTGTACATCAGTTGTACACTCGTTTTTGCAGTGCATTGTGGGATTGAATGAGTGCACTCGAGAACATCCACTATGGTTTTGAACACCACTTAAAATGGCTGTCCCCTCAAATAGTGCACTATTTGAGGGTATGGGGGCGATTTTGGATACAGCCCTGGTTTGCACATGCAGAAGTATATTATATTATATTATATTTTAGGTAAAAACCAAAAAGGTGTTAATTGCTACACTACTGAAGTACAGAAATAAATATGTTGGTCTGACAAAGGCTTGTTTTAAAGTTTGAAATAACTAGCTTGAAGTTTGAAGATTTTAAGACAATAAAATGTTATTAAAATGTTCTAGTACATGCTAACATGTTTTAGCATGTTGCTACGTCTTAACACTGCCAGCATGTTTTAACACATTGCTAATATGTTTTAGCACATATCAAACATGATTTTGAATGTTGTTAACATGATATTAGCATGATTTAAAATGTTGCTATCATGTTGCTAGCATGATTTAGCACATAGCCAGTGTTGGGGAAAGTTACATTTAAAAGTAATGCATTACACTATTTCATTAAAAGTAACTAATTATGATACTTAGTTACTTTTTATGCATTAGGTTACTTTTGCGTTACCTTTTCTCATCTGTGCTGGGCTTACACAAAGTTCTATTTTTGGCAAACACAATGCCCTTTCACACCAGAAGTGAAATAAATACCTCAGGCTAAAGGAAAGGTAAATTCACTTCAATGTCTTTGACAGTATTTGATGGTGGTTTCCATTTTACTGCTTTTATTAATTTTGAGCAATACTGAGTCTGTTTTTGTGAAAGTGAGGAGTACATGCTGACATTTAGTCTAACTGCATTAATGTTACTTATTTGAAAAAAAAGCATAATTTATCACATTGCTCTCATGTTTTAGCATGCTATCTTGATTTAGCACATTGTTTGCATGTTTAAACATGTTGCTAGCGTGATTTAGCATGTTTCTAGCATGTTTTAATATGTTACTAGCATGATTTAACACATTGCTAACATCATTTAGCACATTGCTGGTTTAAACATAGATATGTCTATAGCTAGATGACTGATTAGCAGCTGTTTCTATGTAAGCCTTCCACCATATTGGAATGTCCTTGAACACTCGAGAGCAAGTTGCCAGTGCATCTGCACTGCAACTGTAGTTAGGCCTATACACATGTATTAATATTCAGTATAGACTTAAGAATTATTAAAATTCAGTATGTTGCTAACATTATTTAACGCATTGCTAGAATGCTGAACTAACATAATTTAGAATAATGCTAGCATGATATTGCCATGTTTTAGCATGTTGGTAGCATGATTTAGCATGTGGTTAGCATGATTTAACACATTGCTAGCATGTTTTAACATGTTGCTAACTAGATGTTGTGTGCGTCTCAATCAGCTCCCTTCAGTATTTAGGGCACTGAACGGGGAGTCAGACATTTTAAGGGCTCTCTCAATCGGGAAATCCTTTCAGTGCACTGGAACAATTGCTCCCTGAAAAATATAATGACGTGATAGGAGATTTGAAATGACAAATCGTGTTGTTGTTGTTGTTGTTTATATATATATATTTCAGCATAAACACACATCACTAGACAGGTAGTCTCGCATAGCCAGACCTTCAGACTGACGGCTGAAGGTCTGGAATAGATGGCAGCATTTATTGGCCAAGGCCCGCCCATGAGGCCGTTTGACCGACATGTCAAACAACCAATCACAGTTCGTTTCGTTCAGCGTCACGTTTCGGTGCGTGAAAATGTCACCACAATACCAGACCGGTGTGTGAAACTCTCGGACGTATTTTAAAGATTAAATGCCGCGAACTTTAAACATTTCACATACTTTTGAAAATCCAGCGTTTAGTTGATCCTGATAAGCGCTCGTCGTCACATTTGTAAACATGATGGCTTTCTTCTTTCGTGAGGGGGTTTGGCGTCGCGGATCTTTGTTTCCAGGCGGAACATTAAAGAACGCGACACACAAGTCTCCCGGAAATCCTGTATAATTCAACCAATCCGATGAAGACTTCGACACTCCTGAAGTTTTTCCAGAAAAAGTGTGCCATATGCATCAGACATTTAGCCAACGGTCCGTGGGCATGACGTCTTAGGCTGAGACTACTAGATAGGTAGCAAACACATCTAGTTAAATGGGTGGTTCACCCAAAAATGAAATTCTGTCATTAATTACTCACCCTCATGTCGTTCCAAACCCGTAAGACATTTGTTCATCTTTGGAACACAAATTAAGATATTTTTGATGAAATCCGAGAGCTCTCAAAGAATTGTTGAATAAAGTCATTATTTTTGTTTTCTTTGCGTACAAAAAGTATTCCCGTAGCTTCGTAAAATTACGGTTGAACCCCTGATGTCACATGGACTATTTTACCGATGTCCAATATGTTTCTGGATCTAGGAACATTGCAGTTGCATTGCTGTCTATCACTACGTTTATATGGACATCAATAATCCGATTTTATTACGATTAAAACAATACTCTGATTAAGAATCTACCATGTAAACAGAGATTTTTGATTACCTTAATCCGGCTAAAGTCATAATCGAAGTAAACACAAATCGAATTAAGACATGTGGAGTATTCCGATTTTAGTCGCATTATTGAAGTGCGGTACAGACATGTAAACACCTTAATCAAACTATTACCGTCGTGTAGGACTTTTCGCCGCATTTTGCGACAGGACACACACACGGCAGTGATCAACCGTTTGACGGCAAATAAAAGAGCTTCAACACCGCCGTCGTCTGTATGCACGAAAATAATTAACTGCACTTGAAACTTTCATAAAATGAAAAATGAAACACCCAAAACTGTATATGGCATCATCACGAAGACGAACTATATGTTTATACGTTAAATTCTTGAGGGGACGTCAGATGGCGTCGCGTGGTGACTTAATGACGCATGCCATTAATCGATCTATGTACTATAACATGTAAAACGGGAACATGAAAGGATTATTCTAAAAGCAACTCATGTAAACACCTTAATCATATTATTGTCTTATTCAGAATAAGGTAAATAATTAGACTACTGATGTCCATGTAAACGTAGTCATTGGAGGGTCTGAGAGCTGTCAAATTTCATAAAAAAATATATCTTAATTTGTGTTCCAAAGATGAATGAAGGTCTTACGGATTTGGAACAACATGAGGTGTGACCCGTGTTGGCAAAATGTGTGGGAATGCGCACAGGCTGATATTGAGCTACAGACAGACAAAAAAAGTGAAAAATGTAGATTTAAGTCGAATTTCAGGTTTTCACAAAAGTGAGTTCATTAAGCCCGCGTCTAGTGATCCCAATGCTCTAAATAGTAATTAAGTCATGGTAATTAATAAATTAATTACTAATTGGCTTGTTTCTCGCGGTGCCAATGACTGACATATATGAATCGCTCACATAAAGACCTTTCCGACAGCATACGATCCAGATAAATATACACTGTATACACAGAATTAGGCATTTCACACAAACATAATCTGTTATGTCTTAAGTGAACTTTTGGGGAACTGTTGGAAAAAAACATCTTATTTGTAACATTATATTAGATCCTTGGAGGACTTAATGTATAGACAGGGATGGGCAGTATTTCAAATAAATGTATTTGAAATACGAATTTGAAATACAAAATACTATTTTGTATTTAAGTACTTTTGAAAAAAATCTAATATATTTTGTATTTAAGTACCTTTGAAAAAAATCTAATGTATCTTGTATTTAAATACATTTAATCTTAGTATTTTTGTATTTTCAAAATACATAAAATACTTTTTTGCCAATGAATCTCTTTATTAGACTGCTGATTTACTGTATCAAATAGTTCAAACAAACCACTTTCATGCATGTGAGCTGCAGCTGTATGACTCCATCTAGAATTAGGTAATGACGTTCTGGATTCCTGTAAGGAAATAAGGAATAATACTGCCTTTGTGTGCTATAAAAATGTCCTATTTCCAATTTCAGAAGTCCTGATTACAAGCTTGTCTCATTCAAGAAAGAATAGGAATCGCGGAGGATGCCAGGTTTCCTAGAAAAATCCTATTAAAGACAAAATTTTAGATATTTAATTTTTAATTAAATGTAGTATCCCATTTGTTGACAACTATATATCATCATTCACAGTGCTATCATTACAGTTAGCTTGTTGATAATTCTGGATTTTCAGTCAAATACATGCTGTTTTGCTGTGTATAAACCATACAAAATGCTTGAAATGGTTATTGCACTACTCTGTGCATGACTTTAACATTAAAAGAAGGTGATCTTGCTTTTGTGGGAAAAAAGCATACCTATCCCAGCAGGTAAAAAAAAGAAGAGCACTAGCAAGGGGGGCATAGCATTAGCACTATTCAGTCTTGTTAGTTTGTTTTTTTTTAGTTTGTTTTGTTATATTTTGGTTTTATCAACTAGCTAGTTCATTAAACTTTAATCATTACTGCTTGCTATGGCGATATGACAATATATGTCGGCGATGATGTAAATAGATTGAAATTTTTCTATATCATTTATATGTTATATGTATCATTTAGTTGTGGTATGCAAATATATCTGTGGAGCTTTTAGTGGGCAGGAGCTATTGACATGTCAGAGCGATAAAGAAACATGGAAAAATGAGCTATAAGCAGCTTTCTGTGTGTATTTCAAGACAAAGATATCTATATTGCTAATAATAAAGATATGAAAAAATAAAATAAAAAATCTTCTAAGGGCATACTCACACTAGGCACACTTGCTATATATAGTGAAACTCAAATGTAACGTGAGTGTTTTATTTTCACATTTTTTTACATGCTTTCAGGAAGTAAAATTGCTATTGATGCGTGTCCATGTGCATCTACCAGTTTTTAATCGCGGTTAGACAGGACGGTAATGTGTTGCAGAATGAAGATGGAGAGACCACTAGGTATGTAGAGTTGTCTATCATTTGTGCAAGTCTGCATGGAAACATGGCAAGCTGATTGAGTTCAAAGTGTATACTTAAATTTTCTAACCATGTGCCAGATTACATTTGCATAGTCATAATATTCACACAACCTATGTGTCTCCCCAGCCACCTCATGGGCATGTTCTACAGGACCATCCGAATGCTGGAGAGCGGCGTCAAGCCGGTTTATGTGTTTGATGGGAAGCCACCTCAGCTAAAGTCAGGAGAGGTGCGTCAGAAACACAGTCACTCTATTGGAATATACTCAATTGACATAAGCAGCGACTTGGACCTGGAAACAGGATTAATTAAATCACAACTTAAATGGATGTCATTTTACATTTACAGCTAAAAAAAAAAAATGCAGCTGTGCCAGAAATTCACTGTAAAAATATTGAGGCAGTGTTTCTGATATTGCAGGATGGCATATTGGTGCTTGTATACTTTGCAACTTATTACCGTATATTTCATTTACTGATGTAATGTTAATATACCAAACTACTTTTTTTTTTTACCAAAATCTGCTTTTTACTCTAAATTGTAATTATAAACACCAGTATTATAGAAAGCCACATAAAGAATGAGTTTGTCATAAGTGGCCTGTCCATAAAACATGACCTTGTATATCCCGGTGAGACAGTAACACTAAAATAATACAATAAACATTAACTAAATGACAAAAGAAACAAAAGTCTTAATGAACATTACAGATATCAATAAGAGGAAACATTTATTTACACTAGTCAACATTTGAAGTGGATCAAAACCTTTCATCAAAGTTGTCCTACAACCTAAAACCAAAATGCGTTCTTGTCTTAGGACAACTTTGAACTTCTTTGATCCACTTCAAATGTTGACTATATATAAATATATATTGGAATGTCCTTTACAGTATTTCTCTGTAAATTAGTAAAATTTCTTATATTTACAGTATAGAGGCATATAATGTAGTGTAAACATTTAAGATTTTTAACATATGGTGAAGTAACTTGGTTAACTAACAGATGGTCTTTTTCTGTAAAAACATTTTCTGCAGTCTAAGAGATCTTTTTATTTTAACCCCTACAGCTGGAGAAGAGAGGCGAAAGACGAGCAGAGGCTGAGAAACTTCTAGCTCAGGCCCAAGAAGCACTTTCATAATGACATGCTTTTTTGAAAATAATTATTTAACATGGATCCTAATTCTAAGATTTCTCACAGGTGAACAGGAGAACATTGACAAGTTCAGTAAGCGACTAGTGAAGGTTACCAAACAACACAACGAGGAATGCAAGAAGTTACTTACTCTAATGGGAGTCCCTTACGTTGAGGTACTGCCACAGTCACTGACAGAAAACTGCGTAGAATTATCTTTTATCATGATATAACACAATTGTATACCTTGCATGTTAAGGCTCCATGTGAGGCCGAGGCGAGCTGTGCTGCTCTGGTGAAATCAGGGAAGGTTTATGCCACAGCGACAGAAGATATGGACGGTCTGACATTTGGAACAACGGTCCTGTTGAGGCATCTAACAGCCAGTGAAGCAAAGTATGTATGGATACACTTAATATCTGACATTATCTGTTTATGTAGACATTTGGATATATTATAGTCATGGAGATTTGAGGGCTTGCAGAAGTAATTGGATGTATTTTTTTCATCCTAGAAAACTCCCTATCCAAGAATTTCATTTCAGTCGTCTTCTACAGGAAATGGGTCTGACACATCAACAGGTAAGACCTTAGCTTTATTTCAGTCTTATTTTTTGTATGCAAATATCTGCCCTATTATAGATGTGTCAGTTCTTTCTAATTGCTGTTTATGTTTGAATGTCTTCCTCTGTTCATTGACCTGTGTATCCTCCTGGGCTGTGACTACTGTGGCACTATAAAAGGAATCGGACCCAAGAGGGCCATCGACCTCATTAAACAGCACGGCTCTATTGAAGAGATCCTTGAGAATATTGACCAAAATGTAAGTTTATTTACACTGTTTAAAGGCGTTTACTTACTGTCAAAATGTTGCAATCACATCCAAGATAATGTACTTGCATAATTTTGCCCTCTAGTGGTGGTAAGTGTGTTGCTTAGTCAGAAAATAAATTTGGCCATATGGCAAGTGTATTGACAATTTTCTGGCCATAAAATTTTCTGTCTCTTTCATAATTGAAATATGTTGCTGTATTTTTTTAGTTTGTGAGAAAAGATAATCCTGCCCCACTCTCATTGCATTAAACAGCTTACTTAATTTTGCATCTTGGCTAAAATGCTAACCTAAACAAAGTTGTGTGCTCGAATAATTATAGCAGCCTCTAACCACTACCTCCTGTTTTAGATGGTCTTTACAATGTGATATTTTCTTGTTTTGTGTTGCAGAAGCACCCAGCTCCAGAGGACTGGCTGTATAAAGAGGCTTGGAGTCTCTTCTTGGAGCCAGAGGTCATTGATGGCACCTCTGTTGATCTGAAGTGGAATGAACCTGACGAGGATGGACTGATTCAGTTCATGTGTTCTTTCTTTTTTTATTTGCGTTTTCCATACTGTCCCAACTTTTTCTGATTTGGGGTTGTATATAGGAGCCTGAAATAAAGGGATCTGCTAAAAAGAAGCAGAAGACGAGTGCTACGCCAGGCAAGTTCAAGAAGGGCAAATGAAAGTGATTTCAGCTAAAGGAGTTCTGAGCTTGTAGTGTCATTAACAGTCAAAACATTTTGTATTAAGGAACAAAACATGAGAACAGTTGCTTTCATTATTTTAATGAACATGGGGAGAAAAATGTTTTAAATGCCCTATTTTCTGTTTCTATATTATCTTGAATAAAGATCAATATTTAATCATGTCTGAGTGGGTTTTGTTTTTGTTTGGTTTGATTGCAGAAACGCTGTCTGAATTAGACAGAGCACTTCTTTATGTTTTAAGGTATCTAAATGGGCTGATTACCTGAATATTTTTTTGTTCCTGACCATAATGCAGGTTAAACCCGTAAACTTTGTTACCTGCCCAGATCTGTAACCACTATGCTACAACACTTCATCATTTCAAAATGATAATCATTAACTTAATACTGAAGCCTCTCTGTTCTCTGCTGTTGGGCTGATAAACAGGTTTGCATGAGGAAGTACAACAGACCATAGTGTTTAAGGTAGAAAAAACTAAAGGTGCGCCGATCCGATTTTCAGTATCGGTATCGCTCCAATACTGGCATTTTCTGCCAGATCGTGTATCGGTCAGACGAGACCGCTCCTAATCTGATATTGTGCGTATACTATTGTGTTATTGTTAAGCCTCACAAAAGCCACAAACACATTATAAAACACCATAAAGTTTTTGTGCACTATATTTCAAGTGTTCTGAAGCTGTTCCACAGTTTAATGTGAGGTACAGATGAATATTTACATTCACGTAAACTCTTCTCTCCGTTGAGGGTGAGAGACTGTCTATCATCCTCCATTCAGCGTTCAAACTGCCACTATTATACTTGATCTGTAAATAAAGAAAAATGGTTTTGCATAAAAGGACTTTATCTTCGAGCTGTTTTCAAAATCTTGATGGTGTCTGTTAGATCAGGGGTTTTCTTTATCATTTTAGATTTAGTCCTATACTTATTCACTTTTATTTGTTCCCCACTAAATGATTCCGCACTCATGATTTTTCTAGAGTAACTTTTTCTACTGAATTATACACTAACCTAGTTTATAATAGTGTTTTTGTCATAGATTATAATTATATATGCATTCATTTGTTGTTTTTCTTTACAATAAAGTTGTCTATATTTAGTAAATTGTGTGTAACACAAACAAAAAAGTCATGATCAGGTCAACACACATTGAGGTATAAAAATTAAACTGATTTTTTTTTTAAAAACTGCCCAAGTATCGGTATCGGCGGACACTATTTCTTTTTTACTCATAGAATTTTTGGTATCGGATCGGGTTCGGTTCTGAAAAAATGGTATCGAGCCAGCCCTAGAAAAAAAACTGTTGCATGATATTGTAGTGTTGAAGTACAGAAATGATTTACATTTAAATAGGTAATTTGATAGTTTAGATGTATGTTTTACAGACATTGGTGACTGGTTCATTTTAGTGTGGTAAAGCTTCACCTGTTGGAAGTCCTGGAAAGAGTTAATCTCTGCATCATGACTGTTTAAAAAAAAAAAAAAAGAAGCAGCAGCCAGGTAAACATAAGTCCACAGTTCTGTGAGGAAATCGTGCTGGACTTCTGTTTTACTCTGAAAGAATTAACTCTGTACTGCTGTAGGTGAGACTTTTCTATCATTTTACTGTCTCTGAGCACATTTCAGACTTTATCTAATGCAGAAATGTTCATTCTAAAATATAATTCAGATAATATAACTTCAGTGTCTCTTATCAAAAAAAACAAAAAAAACTGAAGTACCTTTGTATATTGAAAAAATATATATTATATATTGGTAATATAGTATATTGCTGTGTTTACCTACAGCACCTACAGCACCTGTGTGATTGTTTATATTGTGTTTTCAGAATATTATACAGAATTGCCTGACAGAGTAATGGCACTGAGCGGCTCTTGTGTGCAGAAAATCCCCAAAGACAGTAGCATAAACAACAACAATGCTGCACTATTAAATTAGAAAAAGCAGAACTTTTAGTAATATCTGTAGTAACATCAATGGTTTCCCATAATTCAGACAAAGTTTGTTGGGAAAAATTTGCAAAATTGGCTTACAGACTACTGCAATTACAAAGATTAGTTTGTGTGAAATGTACCTGTAGCTATAAGATAATGCATCATACTGTGATAAAATAAAATAATACAAAGTGATCATCTTAAAGGGATTTTATACAACAGTTCAATAAAGTAGAAGTTAATATTAACTTAAACGGGTCATATGATGATATTTTCAAAGATCATTATCTTGGTGTATTGGGTGTAATATATGTTAGCATGCTTTAATGTTAATATTAACATTAAAGCATGCTAACATATATTACACCCAATACATATATATATATATATATATATATATATATATATTTTTTTTTTTTTTTTTTTTTTTTTTCACTTATACTCCAGTTGAATGCTTTAATCTGATTGGTTGACAATCGTTCTGTGCACAATTATTTTCAGAGGAATGCATCATTAAAGTAGTTCCAGGCAGGTCTTGACCACATTACATGTTTATATCACTTCGCCAAATGATTTCAGATAGTTCAAAGGTCTTTACCACTGATCTACAGGTGCATCTCAAAAAATTAGAATATCGTGAAAAAGTTTTTTTTTGTAACATTTCAAAAAGTTAAACTTTCATATATTCTAGATTCATTACATGTAAAGTAAAACATTTCAAAAGTTTTTTGTTTGTTTTTGTTTTAATTTTGATAATTAGAGCTTACAGCTCATGAAAGTCAAAAATCCAGTATCTCAAAATACAGTTGTGTTCAAAATAATATCAGTCCAACATCACTAACCAGATCAATCACTGTTTTTGGTAGAAATTATATTTCTACATGGCAAATATTTTACTAGTAGGTGTGGTAGAGTAATAGAAAACCAACAGACCCAACAGTCATGACATGCATGCTGTTGATTCTGTGTGATTGAATCATTAATTGAAAAGGGCATGTTCAAAATAATAGCAGTGTGGAGTTTAATTATAGAGGTAAGTCATTCTGTGAAAAAACTGGTGTCAAACAAGTGGCCCTTATTTAAGGACGAAGGCAGCAAATGTTGTACTGTGCATTTCTCTCTGAAAATCTGAGTAAAATGGGTCGTTCCAGACATTGTTCAAAAGAATAACGTACTTTGATTAAAAAGTTGATTAGAGAGGGCAAAACATATAAAGAAGTGCAGAAAATGATAGGCTGCTCAGCTGAAATGATATCAAATGCTTTAAAATGGCAACCAAAACCAGAAAGATGTGGAAGAAACGTAAAACTACCATTCGAATGGATCGAAGAATAGCCAAAATGGCAGACTCAGCAAATGATCAGCTCTAAAGTCACCTGTGAGTACCCATTGTCCCATTGTTGAAAAAAATGAAGATGTTACAATTTGTCAAAGAACACATTCACTGGCCTAAAGAGAAATGGTGCAATATTTTGTGTACTGATGAAGCAACATTGTTCTTTTTGGGTCTAGGGGCCGCAGACAGTTTGTGAGATGACCCCCAAACACTAAATTCAAGCCACAGTACACTGTGAAGACAGCATGATGGCGCAAACATCATGATATGGGGATGTTTCTCATACTACGTGTTGGGCCTACTTATCGCATTAGAGGGATCATGGATCAGTTTGAGTACATTAAAATACTTAAAGTGGTTATGTTGCCTTAAGCTGAAGAGGAAATGCCCTTGAAATGGGTGTTTTCAACAAGACAACAACCCCAAACACACCAGTAAGCGAGCAGCATCTTGGTTCCAGACCAACAAGATCAACGTTATCTCAATCTCCAGACCTCCAGACCTTAATCCAATAGAAAACTTGTGGGATGACATCAAAAATGCTATTTCTGAGGCAAAACCAAGAAATGCAGAGGAATTGTGGTATGTCGTGCAATCGTCCTGGGATGGAATACCTGTTCAATTCAATTCAATTCAAGTTTATTTGTATAGCGCCTTTTACGATACAATCGTTGCAAAGCAGCTTTACAGGAAATTAAGTTTCTACAATATATTTATATACTGTAGAAACTTAATATATTTAACTTATGGCAACATTTGGTAATTCTGTGTGTTGTCTGAGGGTTGGCATCCTCTGAGGTCCTCTGAGGGGTTGGCATCATCTCTTCTCAGGTGTTTGGTCATCTCAGATCATTTAAGGGTTGGATCCAGACTGAAGCTTGTGTTTAATTCCTAGTTACCGTGGCAGAAACAGAGAAACAAATAGAGACATAATGAGCATAGCTGTTGTTCCATCCAAGCAAAAATTATTTGTTCAACCAAAGCTAAAGAATAATCAGAATCAGAATCAGAATCAGCTTTATTCGCCAAGTGTGTGCAAACACGAGGAATTTGTTGTGGTTTTTAAGAAGCTCTTAAGACATACATGCATACATACATACATACATATAAACATACATATCTGACATGAGAACAGAACATTTAAATAAGCCTTAACAATAATAATAATAATAATGTGTCTGAATCTGGAACAGAAGATTTATGTACAGATTTGTGCCTTATTTGCTCTATATATATAGCTGTATAGAAAATTATGCATACATATTTACATAGTAGTAGAGAGAGTAAATAATTAGAGATGGGGGATGAATTACAGAACACAGGTAATAATTCCTGTGTTAGTTGTTTAGGCTGGAGATGGCATAGGGGAAAAAACAGTTTTTATGCCTAGATGTTCTAGTGCATAGAGATCTGTAGCATCTGCCTGAAGGGAGAAGTGCAAACAGGTAGTGTCCAGGGTGAGAGGGGTCTGTGATGATGTTACCTGCCCGTTTCTTCACTCTGGAGTAGTACAAATCCTGAAGGCTGAGCAGGTGCACACCAATGATCCTTTCTGCTGTCCTAACAGTCCGCTGCAGTCTTCTTATATCTGATTTGCTGGCTGACCCAAACCATACAGTTATAGAAGAGCACAGAACCGACTCAATAACAGCAGAGTAAAACTGTGTCATGTGCGCCTGTGGCAGGTTGAACTTTTTCAGTTGACGAAGAAACTACATTCTCTGCTGGGCCTTTTTCACGATGGAGTCGATGTGAGTGTCCCACTTCAGGTCATGAGAGATGGTGGTTCCCAGGAACCTGAATGACTCCACTGCATTCACAGAGTTGTTCATGATAGTGAGTGGGGGGAGAGCTGGGGGGTTTCTCCTGAAGTCCACGATCATCTCCACAGTTTTAAGCATGTTGAGCTCCAGGTTGTTTAGACTGCACCAGACAGCCAGCTCCTTAACCTCCTGTCTGTAAGCAGACTCGTCAAAGTCCTGGATGAGCCCAATGAGTGTGGTTTTGTCTGCAAACTTCAGGAGTTTGACAGAGGGGTCTTTAGAGGTGCAGTCGTTGGTGTAGAGGGAGAAGAGCAGTGGGGAGAGAACACAACCCTGAGGAGCTCCAGTGCTGATGGTGCAGGTGTTTGATGAGAATTTTCCCAGCCTCACTAGCTGCTGCCTGTCTGTCAGGAAGCTGGTGATCCACTGACAGATGGAGGTGGGGACGAAGAGATGTGTAAGTTTATTCTGAAGGGTGTCCAGGATGATGGTGTTGAAAGCGGAGCTGAAGTCCACAAACAGGATCCTTGCATAAGTCCCTGGTTTGTCTAGATGTTGGAGGATGTAATGCAATCCCATGTTGACTGCATCATCCACAGACCTGTTTGCTCGGTAAGCAAATTGCAGGGGGTCCAGCAAGGGTCCAGTAATGTCCTTCAGGTGAGCCAACACGAGCCTCTCAAATGACTTCATCACCACAGACGTTAAAGCAACAGGTCTGTAGTCATTAAGTCCTGTGATTTTTGGTTTCTTGGGTACAGGGATGATGGTGGAGCGTTTGAAGCAGGAGGGGACTTCACACAGCTCCAGTGATCTATTGAAGATCAATGTGAAGATGGATGATATCTGAACAGCACAGGCTTTGAGGCAGGCTGGAGAGACACCGTCTGGACCTTAGGCTTTCCTTATCTTCTGTCTCCTGAAGACTTTGCTTACATCTTCTTCACAGAACTTGATTACAGGCTGAGAAACAGTAGGGGGGAGGGAGGGGGAGGGTGTTGATGTCTGTGTTGTGGGATGGTCAGAGTGGGTGTGGGGTGTCAGACCAGGCATTTTTTTTTTAAACTGTGACGCGTGTCCCGAGCACTCATCAGCGTCGCCCTGGGAACGAAGGATGAACACCTGCGCACCCTCGTCACCGGCAGACCGGCCACAGCTGAGGCTCATCAGACACTGCCTTTAAAAGCCGCTGTAGCACGCACGATAGGGAGAGAGATCTCCAGAAGACTCCGTGACTAACGCTATTCTATCTCCTTCCCCAGAGAGCAGTGTGTGACCGGTCTGTCCGAGCACGAGAGCACGACACCGATCCACAGCACCTAGGACGCACAAGGAGTGATTTGACAGCACAGCACGGAGCACCACGTTTAGCACCTGCACAACCTATAAATAAAACCACCCTCTGGGGTTTTTTGTTGAAGTCCTCTTGTTGTGTGATCCTTCACCCCGTTACAAAACCTACAGTAAAAATTGTTCAGGTCTTCAGTCAGTTGTTGATTGGCCTCAGTGCTGGGGGGAGGGGTCTTGTAGCTGGTAACGGCTTTCAGGCCTTTCCACACTGATGTAGAGTCGTTACTTGAAAGCTGTTTTTTTAGCTTTTCAGTGTAGTTCTTCTTTGCCACTCTTATCTGCCTATTCAGTGTGTATTTGGCCTGTTTGTACAAGGCTTTTTCCCCACTCCTGTAGGCGTCCTCTTTGGCCAGGCGATGCTGTTTGATTTTTGTACTGAACCAAGGTTTGTCGTTGTTAAATGTTAAATAAGTCCTGGTGGGTACAAGCATGTCCTCACAGAAACTAATGTAGGATGTCACGGTGTCAGTGAGTTCATCCAAATCAGTAGCTGCAGCCTCAAAAATACTCCAATCAGTAAGTTCGAAGCAGGCTTGTAGATCCTGCTCTGCTTCAGCAGTCCATCTCTTTACAGTTCTTAAGATAGGCTAAGAAGATGTAAGTTTCTGCCTATAGTCTGGTAGGAAACGAACCAAACAGTGATCAGAGAGTCCCAGCGCTGCAGCATGTGATGTGCTGTCTGGCAGTTCGCGTGTGAGATTAGCTTTGTTAAAATCACCGAGAATTACAATGAAAGAGTCCAGGTAACGCTGCTCTGTGTGTGTGATTTGGTCGGCCAACAGTTCTAGCGCCGCGCTCACACGCGCGTCAGGAGGAATGTATACACTCACCAGAATAAACGAGCAAAACTCCCGCGGTGAATAAAAAGGCTTACAGTTGATAAAGAGAGCTTCCAAGTTTGGGCAGCACATCTTCTTTAAAACTGTCATGTCTGTACACCAGCCTTCATTGATATAAAAACATAATCCACCGCCTCTCGTTTTCCCTGACGATTCAGTGACTCTGTCTGCTCTGAACAGCTGGAATCCGGATAGATGAAGCACGCTGTCCGGGATAGCTCCGTTCAGCCAGGTTTCCGTGAAACAAAGCACAGCAGAGTTTAAAAAGTCCTTGTTTGTGCGGGTGAGGAGTTGTAGTTCGTCTGATTTATTTGCAAGGGAGTGTAGATTCGCCAGGTGAATACTCGGTAGCGAAGTCCTTAAACCACGCTGTCTGGTTTTCACGAGCACACCAGCGTGCTTCCCTCGCTTGCGTCGCCTGGAGCTCTTGAATAGGAACGCAGCTCCTCCGACTAAAATGTCCAGTAAAACGTCTGAATGTTCAAACGTCGGCAAAAGGTTATCTGGTGTGCTATTTCTTATGTCCAAGAGTTCGTTTCTAGTGAAGCTGATCGGAAAATCATTGCTTAAGACAGGACAAACAAACAAAAACAGAAAAAGTACCAACGAGCAACAAACCGAAGCAGCCATGTGCGGCGCCATCAGGTCGTATTAAGGTAATATGATCTGATATTACGATATCAAACGTGTAATAATGTGCGTTTGATCAGATATAACTGCAGTACAAGATTATGAGATGCATTATATGAACGCTTGGCTAAAGAGATGTGTCTTTAATCTAGATTTAAACAGAGACAGTGTGTCTGAACCCCGAACGTTATCAGGAAGGCTCTTCCAGAGTTTGGGAGCCAAATGTGAAAAAGCTCTACCTCCTTTAGTGGACTTTGCTATCCTAGGTACTACCAAGAGTTCAGAGTTTTACCACCTTAGGGAGCGGATTGGATTGTAGCGTGATAGAAGACTAGTTAGGTATGCAGGAGCTAAACCATTTAGGGCCTTATAGGTAAGTAATAATATTTTCTAAATGATACGGAACTGCACCCAGGGCCCGTGGTGTCCTGGCGCCGGAGTGAAGGACATCTGGGAAGATCGCATCCTGGGTGCATGGGGCCTGTGCAGAGAAACACACGGAGTAGAGGTGGTGGGAGTGTTAGCAGCGCGCTGTATACTTACCCCGGACTTGTGAGCGTCAACCCGGGATGTTTCCCGCTCCCTCAGCTGGGCCTGCTTCTCCACCAGGTCGCGGATCTGCTTCTCCACGGCCTTCAGCTCCAGCTGCACAGAATGCGGCTCGAACGCGTCCTCACCTGCACTCAAAGGTAGACACAAATCCGCCATTAAAGCAAGTAACAGTGAAACAATGGTAATGTATGTGAATAGAGTATTAGCAGAGTATTAGCTGTGTTAGCGAGTTAAGCGGCCGCTGCGCTGGCGGTGCTAACGGGCTATAAGCTAATAGCGGACTCGGGAAATCAAAATAAAACTAGTGATAACAAGGCGCTCTGATTGTTTTTGTTGTAGAATGCGATAGGGGATATATTCACACGTTATAGAAACAAAAATGATGGTGTGTAAAATTGATTTTAAGATAGAAAATAGACGATAAAGAATTGACTTGACGGAGCTCAAACTCAAACCACGTGGCAACAACAAAACAGGTTTCTCACCTGTTCACAGGTGCCAGACTCCATGCAACACAGATGTGAAGCAGTTCTCAGAAACCGTGGCTATACAACTAAATGTTAGTTCAGTCATTCACAAGAAAGCTAAATCTTCAAGCATTTTTTAGTTTATACAGTAAATGTTTGACTTTGTAAAGAAAAATGCAGACACTGCTATTTTTTTTGAACAGCTAATATTCCTTTTTTTTTCACTTTCAGTAAAGTAATAGCAAATCTGCAAAATTTTTCTTCATGTTTTGATTTAGAATAGAATGTGCAGTGTTCCCAATGCATTTCTGTGTATTGAAGTAAAAGTTATTATAAGGATTTTGAGCTTTACTCGCTTTTTTAAACACATCTTGCTTATTTTGAACACAACTGGATTAGAATATTTCCTAAGGTCAATCAAAAAAAAAAAGGATTTGCAAAACAGAAAAGTTCAATTTTTTTAAAGTATGTTCATTTATGCACTCAGTACTTAGTCGGGGCTTCTTTAGCACAAATTTCAGCATCAGTGAGGTGTGGCATGGAAGCGATCAGCCTGTGGCACTGCTGAGGCACTATTGAGCCTTCAGCTCGTCTATATTATTGGATGGACTGTTTCTCATCTTTCTCTTGAAAATATCCCATAGATTCCATATGGGCTTCAGGTCGGGCATGTCGGCTGGCCAATCAAGCACAGTAATGTCATGGTCAACAAACCACTTGGAAGTGGTTTTGGCACTGTGGGCAGGTGCTAAAGTCCTGCTGGAAAAGGAAATCAGCATCACCATAAAGCTTGTCAGCAGATGGAAGCATAAAGTGCTCCCAAATCTCCCGGTAGACGGCTACACTGACTTTGGACACAATCCAAAGCAGACGTCACGGCACCCCAAATCATCACTGACTTCGGAAACTTCACACTGGACTTCAAGCAGCTTGGATTGTTTGCCTCTCCAGTCTTCCTCCTGACTCCAGACCTTGATTTCCAAATGAAATGCAAAATTTACTTTTATCTGAAAAGAGGACTTTGGACCACTGAGCAACAGTCCAGTTCTTTTTCTCCTTAGCCCACGTAAGATGCTTCTGATGTTGTTTCTGTTTCAGAAGTGGCCTGGTAGCCCTTTTCTTGAAGACGTCTGAGCGTGGTGACTCTTGATGCACTGACTCCAGCTTCAGTCCACTCCTTGTGAAGCTCTCCCAAGTGTTTGAATCGGCTTTGCTTGACAGTATTCTCAAGTTTGCGGTCATCCCTGTTGCTTGTGCACCTTTTCTACCCAATTTCTACCCTCCCGTCAACTTTGCATTTAATATGCTTTGATACAGCACTCTGTGAACAGCCGCCCCTTTCAGTAATGACCTTCTGTGACTTACCCTCTTTGTGGAGGGTGTCAATAATTGTCTTCTGGACCATTGCCAAGTCAGCAGTCTTCCTCATTACTGTGGTTTCAAAGAACAAGAGATACCTGGAATTTATACTGTAGGGATGGTCATTTATTGAAACTCAAATGTAAATATTCTAATATTTTGAGATACTGGATTTTTGACTTTCATGAGCTGTAAGCTCTAATCATCAAAATTAAAACAAAAAAAACTTTTGAAATGTTTTACTTTACATGTAATGAATCTAGATATGAGAAAGTTTCATATTTTGAAATAAGTTGAAATTAACTTTTTCATAATATTCTATTTTTTTTTAGATGCACCTGTATTATAGATCAGTGGTCCTTACAGCTTACAACAGCAAAAAATAAATAAATAAAATAAAATAATAACAGTAAACAGACAAATAAATATAATAAACAACAAGATAAAAATAACAAATTATTTCCATTATTTTTTGCCATGAAATGACATTTTATGTACGGAAAGCACTCTCCCGCTCTCTATACCTTATCTTTACCTTACAAACACGCACACACACACACACACACACACACACACACACACACACACACACACACACACAAACAAAAAGTTAACAGAAACGTGTTGTCAATGCTGCTCTGACGATTTTATTGGTAAAATAGTTTAGCAATTTTAAAGCTACATGACATTTCTCACTAGTGAGGTAATAAATAGTGTTGTTCTTGAAGCTGATGAACATACAATTTTGCTGTTAGTAGAGACGCTGCTGCCGAACACTGTTGAGAAACGCACAATGGTTTGCATCGTGGCCGCATCAGCACCTTAAGGACGTTTCACACTGAGCACGATGCGAAAAAGCATGGTGAATCGCAGACAAACGGTGCTTTCACACCAAGTGCGAAACGATTGATCGCCTTCTGCTAAATTGAACTAACTGATCGCCTTCACGCCTGCACGCTAAGTGGTGCCGACCAGCGATGCATTTTCCCTCAGATATGTATCTCGTAAATGGATACATCGTCCGCTTCTCAATATACAGCATTAAATTAAGATAAATAAAGTTTGGTTCTACACCAGAAACACAAACTATCTATAATGCTTACAAGAATACATCCTAAAATATAAGTAGAGGCACAATTAGCATCAAGCTACACTTGAAAATGTATGTAATTATTAATGTATTTGCTTAAAACCCACTTTAAACCATCATCAAGTGCTTGTAATAACTTCCGATTGTGATCCATAGTTGACTTTGATTATATAATAGGCAGACGTGCACTCTTTGTATGTTTAATAAAGCTTCAGTCTTCTGAGCTTTTAAAGCCACCGTGTCGACCTTTTGGGTAACAGCAGTTGCTCTGGCCATGTGATGTAATGCTCAAATCTTATTGGACAGCCCGTGTTTTTGCTTTGCAAAACTGAAAAGATTCGTCGGACTGGTTCGAAAAAAAAAAAATTGTTCACGGTTTATGTGGAAGCATCCATTGGAATCTGATGTTTTATTCCAGCGCGTCATCACATTCGATATTCCTTTTGTTTTTTGCACTCAGTGTGGAAAGGCCTTTAGGTGTGCATGGCCCGTCGTCAATTATTCCTTACTTACTTCTTAAAGACAGTATTTACCATTTACCATAATTCAAAATGGAGCCACTGAAGAGTCAACTATTGTGTGTCTCCAAAGAATACAGCGTGGTTTTTTTCATGAATCATTTTCTTTCAATGAATCATCGTATTTTAGCAAAATGTTTGAGTGAACAATTCAATGAAAACAAAACAAAACAGCTACTCCTTTCATTCCTGAATGAATCACTGTTTTTGATTGAATCGGTCAGGTAAATGATTCAAATGATTCAATTACTCACTTATTACTCACTTTTTGCCACCTACTGGTGTAATTAAGTAACAAGCAGAGCAATTATATTTCATTTAGTAGTATTTTATACAGTCTACTCTTGCCTTGTAGATGTACCGGAGCTTCCAATCCTTACACCCACTGATCTGCAAGAAGTGATGGAGGAAACTACCTATTATTTGCAACATTATTACCTGTAATCCATAGCCTCAGGTATATGGTCAGGAGTGATGTCCGGTTCCTGAACAAATCATTCTTTTTAACCAATTATTTTTAGTGCACTAGATGCAGTTCATCAAATCAGACTGAAAGAATCAGATTTACCCATTTGTCTGAGGCTATGAATTACAGGTAATAATGTTGAAAAATAATGTTCAGTTTCTTGCACAGACCAACTGTTTCGCTTCATAAGACAACAGTATATTGCCAGTAGCCACATATATTCATTTTGTACTCCTTGATATGCTTTTTTATTTTTAAAAATGGGCAACTGCTGACTTGCATTTTATGAATCACCAAGAAACACAGTTTCAGCTAAAAGTCTTCTTTATTGTTCTGCTGGCCTTAGGATGAGTAAATTAACAGCAAATTTAAATTTCTGGGGTGAAAGGACTAAAATATCTGATAAGTAAATACATGCAAATTTAAATATTAAATACATAATACGCATGATTTCTTAATGATCAGCTACAATAATTTATTCTGTAGATTCACCACAATCACCTGAACTGAAACCCATTGATCTGAAAAAAGTGATGGAAGGAACTACAGTCAATCTGAGCTGCTCTGCTGAAGCCCCCTGCCCCAAACAACCTCCTACAATATCCTGGTCTAACATCCCTGAATCTGTCCTCATTACAACACAGTTACAGGAGAAACCTGATAAAACCCAGTCAGTGTTTTCATACATGACCTTCAAAGCTTCACACAAAGATCACAGAACATCTCCTGCACTGCTACATATCCAAGAAATATAACTCAACTGTGGAAACCACCATGCCGCTTAAAGTCCTATGTAAGAATTTTGGAGTTATTTTGCAATTTGACAAGCATTATTATGTTCAGATGTGTAATTTTATGATGTCTTGTTTACCTACAGATGTTTCTTTTGCCCTTAAGTTTCTCCAAAGGTGACTCACATCACCATCAATCCATCTGATTCAGTCTCTGCTGGTACTAATGTGACTTTGACCTGCAAAAGTAAAGCCAGTCCAAATGAAATGAACTGCACCTGGTACAAACATGGACAGGAGAAAGAGCTGGATTTTGGAGAACAACTGACCTTTAATGCAAATAGGAGAAGTTGTGGCTGGTACTTCTGCAGAGCAAAGAACATATATGGTAATCAGACGTCAGAAGAGATCCAGCTAATTGTGGCAGGTGAGTTTAATAAAGACATATGCCATTCAGATACTAAAATTAATGATCATCATGTGTAGCTCCAGTTTTATGACTGAACTATATTTTTACATTTTGTGCACAGCCTACTGAACCAATTCATTTTATTTAATGTTTTCAGTCTGGTTCTGCTTCATCAGAAAAATCATTGTCTTTAATCATTGGATGTGTAGGAGGAATTTCAGCATTTGTTTATATTTCTTCTGGTAACAATTTTCCTAAGGTAAGCACAGTTAGATGGTGCTTTTGATCTATTTTGAATCTCCATTGTCCAAATTATTGTAATTGCATGGAAAAAGAGCAACCAGCCTTCAGAATAAATATCATGTAACTTTGAAACATACATAAAATCTGGGCCCGTATTCATGAAAAATCTTAGTGCTAAGAGTTGCTCCTAGTAACAAAATTCTAAGAAAATTCTTAGAAATGTGGGTGTTTCCTCCTAAAATTAAAGAAAAGATCCTAGTAAAGATAAAAGTAATTCAGAAAGCATCTTAACCCTTAAAAGAGGTCTTAATGTCCAAAATTGTTAGGAGTACAAACGAGGACTTTTAAGAGGCTTAAGAGTTTCTTTAGCAGTGGAGAAAATGAACCAAACATGAAGAGGGAGAAGAAATGTGTTGCACACAATGCATGACAGTGAGTTAATAAGATGCTACACATTAGATCGTGCAGGGTTCATGTTTGTGACCGATCTCATTAGAGACACGCTAACATCTCCGACACCGCGCAGAAATGCCATAGCGCCAGAAATGGACGTAATCACTACATTAACTACATTAACATATTTGGCAACTGGAAAAATGCAACTATGCAGCAGCGATGATTTGGGCCTGTTACAGCATTTTCAGAACCTTATTGTGTTGCTGTTCATTTCCTATAAAATATATTAAGTATGACAGCAGGGTAAATAAAAAATAAAGAATATATATACATATATAATGTGTGTGTGAGAGAGAGAGAGAGAGAGAGTACGATAAAACAGGAGCCTGTCATTTCAAAGTGAAGGCTTATAATAGACCCTACTCTTAAAAGCGCTCTTTTATTTCCTTCTTGGACAACCAACCAATCACAGTCTTCAAAAGACCATGTCATAGCTAGCAACGGGGTCAGCCCCGCCTCCTCACTAAGATACAATTTTTGTCTTTTCCTTGCTCAGAGTTGCTCTCAGATTGGTCCTGAATCACTTTTAAGCTAAGATTCCTAGTTAGAAATTTTTAAGCTAAATTAAGAGCTCTCTAAAAGGATTCTTAGGGTGCTTTCACACCTGGCCCTTTGTTTCGGAACCAGGCGCGTTTCCCCCCTTAGTTCGGTTCGTTTGGGCATATGTGAACACGGCAATCGCGTACAACATGGAACAGTGCAGGAAGATGAAAACTGAAGACAGGATAATCAACAGGTAAATAAAACAGTAGCAATCAGGCTAGTAGTCACAGGGTATGAATGACGAGACCAGACAATTAACTATGTTTCCATCCAAAGATTCAAATTTAACTAATGCGTGGAAATGAAATATCGCATAAAACTTTTGCGAATAAAGCACCATGTTCATCAAAGAGACAAAAAGTCAAAGAGAACAAAATCGTCACTTCCTGATAAACTTGCACTATATATCACTAGGAAAAGAAGGAGAAGCCACTTACTTTAAAAATTTTCATATATGATGAATTACTTGTGCCTCAGAGCGAGCAGACAAAACAATAAATAATGACATTGCTTTCGGTGATGGATGCCTGCTGTTTGGGAACGCAGTCGTGTAAGACAGTTATAGCCTACAGAAATACTTTGATGACTTTGCTCAGGCATTTCAGAACAACCAAAACAACATTTCAGATACTGTGCAACGAGATCCCATCCCATCGTGCAAAGTCACATGACTTTTTTGAAGCGCATGGCGGAATTTATTCATTTTTTTCTTATTGGATAAAAAGTTTATCCTACTCAATTTTTTTTAATGCACATTTTTAGAATTTATGTGCATCTTGGTGTTTCCATCCAGTGTTTTTTTTAATGCGATTGTCATGATGGAGTCTTTTCTTGGAGCCTTACGGTGCCTTGAAATTCTTTGTCAGTGTGCAGTGTTGACAGCACCATTAAATAGCATTGGAAGCATTAACGTTTGCTGTAGACTAATAACATCAAAATGTATATACACAAATGGTATTTTTAAATGACTTTTCTTTCTGAAAAAAATGGAGCAGTAATGTTTTATTTCTTTCTAGTGGGTAACTATATAATTTATATTAAAAAAGCTTAGTTCACCCAAAAATGAAAATTATCCCATGTTTTACTCACCCTCAAGGTATCCTAGGTATGCCTTTCTTCTTTCAGAAGAATCCTATCTGAGTTATATAAAAAATTATCCTTGCTCTTCCAGGCTTTAGAATGTAGGCGTTTTTATTTTTAATATTTCTTTTTTTAACAGTCAAAAGTAGTCACATAAAGCGCATCCATCCATAATAAAATGTGCCTCACATGGCTCTGGGAAGTGAATAAAGGCCTTCTATAGAGAATAGATGTGTTTTGTAAGAAAAATATCCATATTTAAAACGTTATAAACACTTTTCTCTCATTTCCGCTAACTGTTGTATGTACATGCCGATCTGGCATATGACTTAGGACGTAAGCATTGTGTGTGAGCCTATGAGATATGTTTGTCTTGCGAGTTTGTTTACAGAAGCAAAGGAAGCAAAGTTTCCTTACTGTAGCAAAAGAAAACCAGTCTCCTCTTGGCCTATATCAAAATCCTCCGACATTTTTCTTTAAAAAAACGCTTGTTTTGTGCTTCTAATTTGTGTCCGGCATTTTATTTTGCTGTCTCTCCTCCGCACTTCTGCGTTCGTCACTAATCACCGGCACGTTCGCGACACGTACGTTCTACGTCATCCGCCCGGAACGTCTTCCTCGTACAACAGTGAGCGGAAGTGAGAGAAAAGTGTTTATATCATTTTAAATATGGATATTTTTCTTACAAAAATGCATCAATTCGCTACAGGAGGCCTTTATTCACCCCCCGGAGCTGTGTGAGGCACGTTTTATTAGGCCTATGGATGGATGCACTTTAACTACTTTTGGACTGTTGAAAAAAACACCTGCCTACTGCCATTCTAAAGCTTGAAAGAGCAAAGATAATTTTTTATATTACTCCGACTTATACACCTAGGATGCTTTGAGGGTGAGAAAAACTTGGGCTAATTTTTATTTACCCTTTAAGCACAAACTAAGAAAAGTAAAACACACCTTGTTTTAAAATAAAAGCACCAGTGTTGTTCACAGTGTTGCGAGAGCAGAGTGAGGGTACACCATATCATTGGATATTGCAATTTTTTTATGTTTTCCTCACTTTTTCTGCACAAATTGGACAGTTAATAAATATTACCAGCTATCTGTTGACTGATCTTGCGCAGTTGAGTTATTGTGAGATTTCTTGGTTTGGTAGAATTTGTCCAGTCGTGACTTGCCAGTCGTTAAGTGTGTCGTAGTGGAGTTCAGTCATGTGTTGAGTTCAGTCTTACAGTGTTTCAGCGAGTCGTGTAGTGTGTTCCCAGCATTAATTAACTTTGGGCAATGCAAGTGAAACACAAAGGTTGTAACGCAGCATGTTTATTTGTGGGCAGGTTATTAGGTAGTTATATTAATAGGTTTTACACTGGACCCTAAAATAAAGAGATCTGATAAAAAGAAGCATATGACAAGTGCTACATCAGGCAAGTTCATGTTTTATGTTTTAAAAATGTTTTAAATGGGCTTTTTTCTGTTTCTATATTATCTTGAATAAAGATAATATTTATTTAATCATAGCAGACTGTGTTTTGTTTTCATTGGGTTTGTTTGCAGAAATGCTGTCTGGATCAGAAAGAGCACTTCTCTGGTTTTAAGGTATCTAAATAGGCTGGTTACCTGAATATATTTTTTTGTTCCTGGTGTCTTTTGTTACCTAGATCTCTATGTATACAACACTGCAGTCATGAAGAATAATCATTAACTTAATACTAAAGCCTCTCTGTTCCATGCTTTTGGGCTGATAAACAGGTTTTCATGAGAAAGAACAACAGACTACTGTGTTTAAGTTTGAAAAACTGTTACATGATATTCTAGTGATGAAGTACAGAACTTATTTAAATACATTTAAATGGGTAATGTGATAGTTTAGATGCATGTTTTTGGAGACTGGTTCCTTTTAGTGTGGTCATGTTAAATGCTTCACCTGTTGAAAGCACGCGTTGGAAGTCCTGGAAATAGTTAACCTCTGCATCATGACTGTCTAAAAAACAAGAAGCCAGGTTAACATAAATCCACAGTTCTGTGAGGAAACTGCTGGACTTCTGTTTCACTCTGTATGAATGATGGACTGTACCACTATAGGTGAGGCTTTTCTATCATTTAATTTTCTCTGAGCAAATTTCAGACTTTTTCTAATGCAGAAATGTTCACGATATAATTTAGATAATATAACTAAAGTGTCTGTGTCTATCAAAAAACAAACAAAAAACAATGTATAGCACCCATATGCAGTGCCTTCATAGATGGAAAACTAATCTGTTTGTTTGTAACTACAGCACCTGAGATGTCTGTCTTTTCATTTATGATTTTTCTGCTCTTACCAGTACAAGTTCATATGGAACAAAGTGAGTCAGTGCTATCTAATTTAAAAAGATGATATAAGTAATCTTTAGTATTAGACTAATGGTGTAAACAAAAGATTTTAAAGTGTTATTGTTTGTATTACTTTTCTGTTTTCAGATACTATATTTAATGCAAAATTGCCTGACAAAATAACAGCACTGAGTGGCTCTTGCGTCCAGATACCTTGCACATTTCATGCACCAGCGACAGAACTGCAAAAAACAGAACGTATATTTGGCTGTTGGATAAAGTATGACCATGCTTTTCTCAATCCAGGCAGTTTGGTGGTTTTAAATGGAAGTACAAACATCATCAAAGGATTTAGTAATATAGAGATACTTGGAAATCTTAGTCAGTATGAGTGTACCAGTGTTTTCTATGATGTCATGAAGAATCATACAGACAATTACTACTTTAGGGTGGAAATGAAGCCAGTGGATTGGAAATATACATATGGTGCTAATCCCATCCACATTTCTGTCTCAGGTAAGTGGTCTTCATCAGAGGTGGAAAGTAACGAATTAAGCTACATTTACTCGCGTTACTGTAATAGAGTAGCTTTTTTTGTGTACTTCAACTTTTTTAAAATCTATATTTTTACGTTCCTGAATGAATCAACCGTTTAAATGATTCTGTTCAATAGCAATGACTCACTTATTAACAGTGACTTGCTTCCATCTGCTGGTGGTTTTAATTTCACATTTAAAGTATCTTTTTATTATTTATTATTTTTTTACAATTTCAAATATGAGTATTCAACATGTTATGTCTTATATATCAAAATATTATTTCTGCATTTGTAACTGCAGGTTAGATGCATTCATGTCTTGCATTAAACAGTGTGTTTAAAAATACATCTAAATGCCACTTCAGATGCTGCTTCTGTGTTTCCTCTGCATTGCAAAGATGAATTTTGTTGATACTGATTTAATTTGCCTGGTAACAGCCCACATGTCTTATTATTCTAAATAACTGATTAAATGTAAGAATTTGGCTCAAAGGATAATGCACACTTTTAGAAAGAATGGCTTTATAAAGGTAAAATTGCCCATAAAATGTAAAAATCCATTTAAACTTATTGGAAAACATTAATTTCTAACACTGCTGTGAACTGACCACACAGAATATGTAAAATATCAAAAACTTTAGGAGTGAGCTGTCTACAGCAATCCTTAAGATACCAGCATAATAACACTCTCAGCAAAATATATAGTCTAATTATCGTTATCGATAAAATCCCAGAAAATATCAAGATATCTTTTTATCAATATCTCACACCCCTAGCAGGACTTATAATGTTGCTTGGCACCAGGGTCAAAAATGTCGCCCAAATTTATGATTAGGTGCAAAAAGTGTCCCTGCACAATTAAGCAAGAACTATTACGGTGGTCACAATTTTAGTGTAATGTGAAATAAATGAAAAGTGTTATATTTAATTTTTTTATTCTTTTAATTAAGATCTGCTCATGTTGCATCAGATGTCTTTATACTCGTGTTTTGCAGCGTTGAGCATTATAACCATTCACACACCTTTCTGTTTAGTTTATGAATGCAACATCCAATCAGAGGCGTTTTGAAAAAAGTGCTTTTATCCAACAATTTAACAAATAATACTGAGCAGCTTACTTCTTAAAGACGGTGTTTACCAGTTACTCTGTCTATTTTCGCTCTAACAGAAAAAAATATTCCAAATGGAGCCTCTGAAGAATCTCCAAGAAACGCAGTGTTTTTTTGTTTCTAAATGAATCAGTGTATTTGAGCTAAATGTTTGAGTGAACAATTAACTCATTTGAGAAAAAAAGCTATTTGTTACATTCCTGAATGAATCAGTGTTTTTGATTGAATTGGTTGAGTAAATTATTCAGTTACTTAAAAAGTCAATCACTGGTGTAATTATGTAACATGCAAAACAATTACATTTAATTTAGTAGTATTTTTGCCCATTAGATGTGCCTGAGCTTCCCATCCTTACACCCACTGATCTGCAAGAAGTGATGGAGGAAACTACAGTCAATCTGAGCTGCTCTGCTGAAGCCCCCTGCCCCAAACAACCTCCTACAATATCCTGGTCTAACATCTCTGAATCTACCCTCATTACAACACAGTTACAGAAGAAACCTGATAAAACCCAGTCAGTGTTTTCATACATGACCTTCAAATCTTCATACAAAGATCACAGGAAGAACATCACCTGCACTGCTACATATCCAAGAAATACACCTGATAACTCAACTGTGAAGAGCACCCTTTTTCTACGAGTCCTGTGTAAGAGATTTAGAGTTGTTTTGCTCTTTCACAAGCATTATTATGTTCAGATGTGTGATATTATGATGTCTAGTTTACTTACAGATGTTTCTATTTTGCCCTGAAGTTTCTCCAAAAGAGACTCACATCACCATCGACCCATCTGATTCAGTCTCTGCTGGTACTAATGTGACTTTGACCTGCAAAAGCAAAGCCAGTCCAAATGAAATGAACTACACCTGGTACAAACATGGACAGGAGAAAGAGCTGGATTTTGGAGAACAACTGACCTTTAATGTAAATAGAAGAAGTGGAGGCTGGTACTTTTGCAGAGCAAATAACATACATGGTACGCAAATGTCAGAAGAGATCCAACTGATTGTAGCAGGTGAGTTTAATACAGAAATATGTCATTGTATAGAGATACTAAAATTAATGAACATCATGTGTAGCTCCAATTTTATGACTGAACTGTATTTTTACATTCTGTGCACAGCCTATAACCAACTAATTTTGCTTAACATTTTCAATCTGGTTCTGCTTCATCAGAATCATCATCTTTAATCATTGGATGTGTAGGAGGAATTTCAGCTTTTCTGTTTATATTTCTTCTGGTAACAATTTTCCTAAGGTAAGCACAGTTAGATTTGATCCTTTTTGAATCGCCATTGTCCAAATCTTTGTAATTGTATGGAAAAGAAAACAGCCTTCAGAATAAATATCATGTAACTTTGAAACATACATAAAATCTGGTGTTCACAGCAATATGGAGGTCTGTTTTGTATTTATATGGATTTCTGAATTTCTTATTAATACAGAGTGCAAAGAGTAAAGGCATCCATTAATAGGGAAACTGACATCTCAGATCAGGTATGTTCTACACTCTTTTAGCAGATCAAGTTTCTGCTTTTTCAAACAAGAAGTGCCATAATAAGCACTTCCTGTTTGTATATTTGTAAAGCTTTAGAAGCATAAGAAAAGCTTTTGACTTTTTATACAAAATATATTTGTATATTCTACCACACATTTTTTACTGTATGGTTCATTGTGTACAGAAACCAAAAACCAAGGACAATGGATTAACAGAAACAGACATGTATTATTATTTTTTCCTCTTTCAGGGTCAGGAAAGACATATGCAGAACAACTCCTTTTATGAAAATAGTGCTTTTGCGACGAGTGAAGAGCTAGAGATGCCAAAGGATGAGAATGAAATCCATTATGGACAGATTGACTTTTCCACTCCCCAAACCAACAGCACCACAGTGAAGGGCTCAGAACAAGAGACCATATATGCCGATGTCTGTGGTTCAGGGAAAGATTAGTTTATATTAGAATAAACATGCTTATGAGTGAATGTACAAATGTATAACTGTAGTATGCTTTGGCCTGTGTCATATGTGCATTGTCATCCAATATGGAAATATATTTTTTAATGAATTAAAAAATACTAGGTATTAAGTTCTTTATTTTATAGGTTTCATAGTATTGATTTATTAGGAACATTGTTCATCAATCTTTCTGAGGACAATTTTTCTGCAGTGATTCCACAGTCTTCCAGTTAGGTGTTTAAATGTCACATATGAAGTATTATGTAATTGTAAAAGTTTTTTCATATGTCCTGTTACTGCTCTGCTCCAATTTTTCATTCATTCATTCATTCATTCATTCATTCAAATCTGATTATGATCCTCCAAATATATTTGTATGCTTTTATAGTTTTGATCATGACACAGTTAATAAAACATTTTTTTACTTGTTATTATTTTTTATTGTTGTTTTCAGGCAAAATTTCGAGTAGATTTGTTTATAACAAATAAAGTTTATAATAAAGGAAATTTCAGTCAGAGGAGCTGACCTCAAACACCTTTTTTCAAACACAAGATATTTAATAAAAAACAACTAATTATAAATGAATGCTGCATTATTTTATGTTACCTGCTATAGTAAAGATCTAATTTGAAATATTGTAGTATTTTGGTACACTTATTACAGCAACAGTCTTACTGGAGCCACTTTTGAGGTGAAATGTCTTAATCAAGGGCATAATATTAAAAGCTATTAAAAAAAAATTATTAGTTTTGTTGTTGTTACTATAAATAATAATAATAAATTAACAAAAACAAATCTGGATTTTACTCCGACACACTCATCTCTAGTTGAAAACAGAATGCGTCTTAATTGATTATTTAAACATACATTTGTGAAGCTGCTTTAAAACAATATGTATTGTGAAAAGCACTATACATAAATCAATTTGAATAGAAATGAAAAACTGAATAGTCCCTTTTTGGTGATTACACCTATAACTTTATAATGTGGTGTTGTAGTGTAGTGGAGTTAAAAATAAATCAATAAAAAACTGGTTTGCACATGAAGAAGTACAAAATATGATACTTTAGGTAAAAACCAGAAAGGTGTTACTTGCTAGGCTACATTATACTGAAGTACAGAAATAAATAACGTTGGTCTGACAAGGCTTGTTTTAAAGTTTGAACTAGCTTGAAGTTCGAAGATTTTAAGTTAATAAAATGTTATTAACATGTTCTAGCACATTGCTAACATGTTTTAGCATGTTGCTACCATGTTTTAACACATTGCTAATATGTTTTAGCATGTTGATAACATGACTTTGGATATTGGTAACTTGTTGTTAGCATGATTTAATATGTTGCTATATCGTGTTATAGCATGATTTATCACATTGATAGCCAGTGTTGGGGAAAGTTACTTTTAAAATGCATTACACTATTTCATTACTCTCTTAACTAATTACAATACTTAGTTACTTTTTATGGAAAGTAATGCATTGCGTTACTTTTTCTCATCTGGGCTGGGCTTGTTTGTTTTTAATATAAAGTTCTATTTTTGGCTAATATGAAGCCCTTTCACACCAAAAGTGAAATGAACCTCAGGCTGAAGGAAAAGTAATTCACATCAATGTCATTGACAGTGTTTAAAGGTGGTTTCCATTTTACTGTTTTTATTCATTTTGAGCAATACAGAGTCTGTTTTTGTGAAAGTGAGATGAGTAACGCTGACATTTAGTCTACAGAACTGCAGTAGTCTAACCATCGTGTTTACACTAGGGGTGTCCTCGACTAAGGATTTTCATAGTCCAATCGGAATTTTCGAATCTTGCCGATAGTCGACAAGCCATAACTACTGAAGTTAACACACAAGGAAAATGTGTACCGGACACCTCGCAGATACAAACGGGGTAAATAATGTTTTATGTTTTGATAAAAAGATAGTTAACATTAAACGTCAGCGAAAACCTAAGAATTCACTTTTTTTTTTTTTTTTACAATAGTGCTCTCGTTATAACGTATATGACATAGTTATTAATGTTCTGCCCCAGCAGGCACCAGACATCTATGTAATGTCAGGTTGACATTGGACATGACGTCAGACAGACGTTGCATTTTGGTTGAAAATGAAAATCGGGTTGACGTCAATATTTGACGTTGACTTAACGTTGGATTTTGGTTACACAACGTAAAAACAACAAAATCTCAACGTCAGCTGACGTCGGTATTGGACATCAATTTAACATTGACATTAGACGTTGGATTTACATTGAATTTTGGTCACCCGACGTCGCAGCCAAAATTTAACCAAATATCAACGTCTTATGACGTTGTGTGCCTGTTTTGTGCCTGTTTTGTGCCTGCTGGGGCATTACTGTTTTGAGCTGCGTGTGCTGAAGATGACCAGTAGAATGAAGCATATGATAGCATTTTTTTAAATCAATGGGATTTAAATCATTAATCTCATATAGAATACGCTCCGTTATTTATACAACATAACGTTAATATTACGACTTATAGGCTATCTGCACAATATGCTCCGAATGCGCATGAACATGAAATCTGAATTAACTCCTTTTGTGGACGCGTTCTTCACGCAACAACGTGTTTATAAACAACAAATGTTTATTTTGTATTTTGTCTTTAAGCTCATTTATCACATTTAAAAATAAAAATAATAATAAAATTAATGTCAAAATGCCAATCATAAAAAGCCAGGAGTGTCTTTCAGGTGTGGCACCTGTGTTCATTTTGTCAAGATGTCTGTCATTCTGTTTATGGCTATTCCGTTCATAAAGCATGAACTTGTACTGGTATCTTCAGGTGAATTCCTTGTGGTGAAAATAAATGATCAGAAAGCTTTAGAAAAGCTTTAGACTTGTTATGCAAAACAAAAGATTTTAACATGTCCATATAAAGGGCAGCAATGTGAAGTGCTTTTCTAGATAAAAATAAATAAATAAATAAAACGAATGTGTTTTCATGTTTGTGTGTGTTTGTATCTACAGCATTTAAGATGTCTGTCTTTCCTTTTGTGTTTTTTTCTGTTCTTCCTGTGTGAACTGACATTTTCGGGTGAGTCAGTAGTGCACTTTATAATAAAACTGATTATATGGTTTCCTCAACAGATAAACAAAATGTTACAATTGATACTTCACTCATTTTTGCCCTCTTGATCAATGTGACTAACTCAGATAAGCTTTACAGATCATCCCATAGGAATAAAGTGAAGATTTCTGAGAGCGGCATGATTTTTAATAAAATACTTTCTTAAAATATATGCTTTGGTTCGGGGCCATATAGGGTATGCATATGTATGTGGTTGTTGTTGTTGTTGTTGTATGTTTTTCTTAAATGTAACCCTATTTTAACCCTACCCTATTCTTTGCCCATTAGATGTACCTGAGCCTCCCATCCTTACATCACTCCACTGATCTGCAAGAAGTGATGGAGGAAACTCCAGTCAATCTGGGGTGCGTTTCCCAAACAACGACGTAACTCGCTGATTAACCACCATAGTACGATGCATCGTTTTGGAAACGAACTATCTAGTCACGACTGTTTCCCGAACATGGTCGCATCTCCATCGTTTGAACCACGTTAGTCACATGCGTGTGGTGGAGGAATAACTTATGCTATTTAACTGATTAGTGGCCTCTAAAATGCTACTGTATTGAACATGGCATCTACTGACTAATTTACTATTTTTGTTCCCTGTCATTGTGATTTATTTGATGTTTGATTCATCGCGGGTTCCCTCTTATGTCATACTCCAGGGTTCCCTTTGGCATTTATGCACATGCGCACTCTTCAAAAACAGTGCTTACAATGGACGCACAAAAATACATAATTAAAATGCATTTTATATTTAGATAGAATGGAAGATACAGATAGTACTGCATGTTAGCTTCCTTGTTGTGCCCAAGAGCATATTTATTTAAGCTAATATATCTTACTAACAATAAACTATGCTTCTAACCACAGGTCTAGAGCTGTAGTTTAAACCATGTAAGTTTGTGACGAACGTTCGCTTGAACTATGGTTTCGGGAAACATCGAATCATTGAACTATGCTGGTAACGATGGAACTTGCAACCATAGTTGGCTAAAGATGCTTTTGGGAAACGCACCCCAGATCTGCGCTGCTGAAGCCCCCTGCCCCAAACAACCTCCTACAATATCCTGGTCTAACATCCCTGAATCTGCCAACATAACAACACACGGTTACAGGAGAGACCTGATAAAACCCAGTCAGTGTTTTCATACATGACCTTCAAAGCTTCATACAAAGATCACAGGAAGAACATCACCTGCACTGCTACATATCCAAGAAATACATATAACTCAACTGTGGAGAGCACCGTGATGCTACGAGTCCTGTGTAAGAGATGTGACTGCTTATTTCATTTAACAGAACCCTGTGTGTGCTTAAATGCACATAAAAGTGCAGGTTAAACATATAATCTGATGCTCAGCTACCCAGAAATGTCTAATACAAAGATTTCACTTTTATCCCATGTATGTGCTTGTGTTTTTGTCAAAGTTTCTCCAAAAGAAACTCACACCACCATCGATCCATCTGATTCAGTCTCTGTTGACACTAATGTGACTTTGACCTGCAAAAGTAAAGCCAGTCCATCAAAGACTTGAGCTACACCTGGTACAAACATGGACAGGAGATGCTAATAACTCAGGAAAAGAAGATTCATTTTATTCTAAATTACAATAATACAGGATTGTACTTCTGCAGAGCACAGAATAAACATGGCAATCAGTCATCAGCAGAGATCCAGCTCACAGCTGAAGGTGAGTTTACACAGTCTAAATGTAAAAAACAAGCTCATTTGCTGATCTAAAGCAATGGACATCATTTGAAATACAACATTATGGTCCAATTACAGTCATTTCACATGACACGGCACAAGATGGACACTCTATGACTGTGATCGCTGGTTGTGTGGGAGGAATTGTGGCAGTGATCATGCTCTCTGTTATTGGATTTTGTAAAAGGTATTTAGTTAAATTTAGTTACATTTACAGTTACTAAATCATCGTTAATGTAATTTTGAAACAGTTAGTTTTAAGTAGTGCTGTCAAACAATTAATCACGATTAATGGCATCCAAAATAAAAGTTTTTATTTACATAATATATCTGTGTGCACTGTGTATATTTATTATGTATATATAAATACACACGCATACAGTATATATTTTGAAAATATTTACATGTATATATTTATATTCATATAATTTATATTATATATATAAATATATTTAATATATAAACATAACATATATTGCAGCATGTTTCCTCAAACACTAGTCACACCACTGAGCGAACAACAAAGATTTCTTGTAGATCACTGTCATTGATGTAAAGCAATGGCTCTTAATTCTCTCTTAATTCAATAACTTTCTAATATTTAATTGTGATTTATTTAAATCAAACTTCTCTAAAATGCAGACTTTCATCTGTAATGTGATGACATTGCAGGGTGAATTGAATGAACGCATTTCATCAAGTGAAGTGAACTGCAATGATTATCTCATGCTCAGGGAAAAGGGAGCAGTGAACACTGTATAGGGACCCTGCCAATCAAAACACAGCTCAGTTCATGTGTTAGATAGGAGAGACAAAATTGGCTGAGTGGTAAGCGAATTGCATGTCAGTTTAAAGCATTGGTCTCAAACTCAATTCCTGGAGGGCCACAGCTCTGCACAGTTTAGCTCCAACCCTAATCAAACACACCTGATCCAGATAATCAAACTCATCAGGATCACTAGAAACCTCTAAGCAGGTGTGATTTGGAGCTGGTTGGAGCTAAACTGTGCAGAGCTGCGGCCCTCCAGGAATTGAGTTTGAGACCAATGGTTTAAAGCAACTGACAAAATATTTTCCTTTTAAAAATGCAGCATTTAATTTAATTTTATTGTTTTTTTTAATAACAGATTTCCAATAAACAAACTAAAACTACCCACAAAATGACTTCTATTGTTCAAGAATTTTATACATATCTAGTTCAGTCATCAAACTCTAGATGGCGCAGGCTGATTGGTCCTAACATGCAATCTGTTAGCAATCACATAATTTACTACATGGTACAAGCTGATTGGCCTCTGCAGATTCTTCAGTCAGGGATCTTGTTTGTTCAGTATTTAAATAGTCTGGTTCAGCATGTGCTGTAAACTGGTCCTGCAGAACATTATAGAAGTTCCTCTGAAACGGTCCACCTCCCCCAGCTCCAAGATCAACATACAACATACATCAACATTTTTATATCCATTTAACATGCTAAAATTATGCAGAGAGTTGTCGTGACTGAAATGCTGGTATACACTAAATATTTTTGTCTTAAATGTTTAGGCACAGGCTGAAATTATTGACAGGAATTCCACTTATGCTAATGTCCTCACCTTAACCAACCAGGACAGCAAGATCTCTGATGATCAAAGTGTGTGAGACTGTGAAACTGAGTTCAGTTCTCAGATCAACCACATTACAGAGAAAGATTCAAAAGAAGAATACAACAGTGAAGAAGGCTCAGATGTAGTATATGAACAGGTCCACATGTTACACGAAAAAAACAAAAGCCATCAGTGTTCTGCCTGAGAACATTTATGCTCAGGTGAAAAAACAAGTTTACACTTTATTTTGATGGTCCCCTTTAGACTGTTGACTATAAAAACCTTTGCAACAACAGGTCAACTAAATCTCAGAGGATAAGTGTCCTGTTATTAGGGTTATTAGAATAAACTGACATATAGCAGCAAAGTTACTTATAGTCAGTAGAATGTCTAAAGGGGAATATCAACAAAGTATTACCAAAAATAATTATTTTCATTTTTACAAGATGTTAATGTCATTAAAAATAATGTATTTTATGCGGTTTACAAAAAACTAATTTGTACAGAGGACAAATACAAAAGTTTCGTTTAAACTGTGATGCTTGCCATGATGATCAGGTTACATCCAGTCAAAAACACCTGTAGACTGGACTGAAGAAGGCTGTAGTAGATCCCCTGGCAGTGTGATCAGTCTAAAGGTCTTTTGCAAGGAAGAGTGGGAATAATTGACAGATCCAGTTGTGCTAATTGTCACGGTGCACACACGAGGGAGGAACAAGGAACACGCAGACGAGGATATAACTCAAAATAATAGTCTTTAATGGAGACATCAATGCAAGACAAGGCAGACTCACAGAAACACCGGGGAGTAACGAGTAGACCAGACCAAATCAAACTGAACAGGCATGAACTAATATACACAGACTAATTAGACAAACACAGCTGGAACAGACTTAACTCATAATGACATCAGACGAGGACAGGAAGCAAACCAAATATGGAAACAAGAGGCGGGAACACATGACACACACGACTGACATTACTCCCCCCTCCCGAAAGGCTCGTCCCGAGCCTTCACAGTTCCATCGGGGAGGGGGGGTGGGCGCTCTGGAGGCCCCTCAGGACAAACACGGACAGGAACACAAGAGGGGGACATCCAGAGCGGAACAGACAGACAGGGACCATGGCGGAGCTGGGAGCTCTGGAAGCCATGGCGGTGCAGGGAGCTCAGGAGGCCATGGTGGAGCTGGGAGCTCTGGCGGCCATGGCGGAGCTGGGAGCTCTGGAGGCCATGGCAGATGGTCTTCGGGGCCCTTGGCCTCAGTCCCCTTGGCCCGGCCCCTAAAGCCGGAACCCATTCTACCCCCAAAAAAATTTCCCTGGGGAAGTCAGGGGGTATCAGGAGCCCTCCGGGGCTAGACACACAGAACAGTACATGAAAAGACAAGACTCCAGGGCCAGACAAACAGGACAGGACATCCCACAGGAACCAGAAGCCCTCCTGGGCTGGCTTGGAAGCGGAGGCTTCCTCTGGGCATGACGAAGAGTCAGAGGCCCTCACAGGGTCCCTCAGCAACTGCTTCCATTTCCACGACAAGGGGGCAGGCGGCTAGATTGGCCTACATGGCCACAGAAAGAGGAGCCGCCTGCCCCAGACGAGTCTCCATGGACAAGACAAGACATGATGATTAAAATGTTCCTGTGGGCACAACAAGACAAACACGGCACTCCTGGCCGTGACGAGTGGACTCGATCCATGGGGCTAGGGATAGCGGCGGCCAGCGAGCATGAGTCAGCGCCAATCCGATGGGCTTGAGTCAGCGGTGATCCGGCGTGCATGAGTCAGCGGCGATCCGGCGGGCATGAGTCAGCGGCGATCCGGCGGGCATTGAGTCAGAGACGGGCCAGCGGGCATAGAGTCAGAGGCAGGCCGGCGGGCATTGAGTCAGCGGCGGGCCGGTAGCGTGATCTCCCACGAACGGCGCGCCTGGGGGAGCGGCAACCCGGGAACCAGTCAACCAGCCGGCGGGCTTGGGAGAGCCACCGCCGGCGGCGCATATCTCTCACGATCGGCGGGCATGAGGGCTCGCGGCTAGTGGACTCGCGATCCCGCCGAACTCCCACGCCAACCTGCAGTGGGCTAAGGCGGGAGGACGAGTGGTGACTTCCTTGCCACGGGACAGACAAACAGGAACAAATAAAAACTTTTCAAAAAACAAACAAAACAATACGAGGTGAAGGGGCGCCGCTTACGGTTAGGTCTGTTCTTCTGTCACGGTGCACACACGAGGGAGGAACAAGGAACACGCAGACGAGGATATAACTCAAAATAATAGTCTTTAATGGAGACATCAAGGCAGGGCAGACTCACAGAAACACCGGGGAGTAACGAGTAGACCAGACCAAATCAAACTGAACAGGCATGAACAAATATACACAGACTAATTAGACAACCACAGCTGGAACAGACTTAACTCATAATGACATCAGACGAGGGCAGGAAGCAAACCAAATATGGACACAGGAGGCGGGAACACATGACACACACGACAGATGACTGACACTAATACTCTTATTTAAAAAACAGTGGCTGCTCTATTGTGTGCACACTTGTGCAACCAGGATATTTTAAGTTGTTTATTTTTCTTTTTTCATTAAAAGTTTCTGTTTGCTAGGGATCAACGCCTACAGTTGTTTTCCATGGAATTTTGACATCAAACAATATCATTGACATCATCAAAAACAAGTTTATTTATTTAGTAATTCAGTTAGTAAATGCTCATGGACTGTCCTTCAATGTGTTTTCTTATGACAATTGGTGCTGATACTTTAAATTCATTTATTTGAAGCATTTGTATTGTGTTAAAAATGATTTCTATCATTATCTGTGTAGTGGCTTATATCCTTGTTTTATCCTTGTGGTTAATGTGACCTAGATAAAATATTTTAAAATATAAAAACAATACTGTTGACTGGTTATTGGTTAAACAGTTTCAGTTGCCTAAAATCTAACATTAATACAAATTACACGGTTAAGTATTTTGTTTATATTTAGAATAGAATTCCATAATCAGAGAGTGAACACAAAAACAGTTTGTGTCTTCCATTAATTAAAGGGCAATCAGTGGTAGATCCCATCACTAAAGCCATGTGTGAACAGACTATCAGAAATGATACACCTCTGGACACATTAAGGGTTCAGTTTTTTGTATGTCCTAATTTTACACAAAAGAATATAAATAGAGTTCTACACAATATCCTGTGCTCATAGATGGTGTGAATTTGTGGGTTTAGGTGTTGCAGTCTTGAAGCTCCTCTGTGTTCAGTAGATGCTGCATGGTTAGTTGTATTGATGATGAGCACTGAAAAATTGTAAGAAAAAGCAAGAACACACAGTACACAGTGATAATCAATGTACGACTGTGCAAATACCAGAGGTGTAAAGTATTGGAGTAAATGTAACTAATTACTGTACTTGAGTATATTTTCGGATACTTTGTAGTTTTACTGAGTATCAAAGATATTAGCAACTTTTACTCTCTGCTTCACTACATTTTTGAATGAGTATCTGTACTCTTTACTCCACTATATTTGAAATGAGTGTTGCAGTTACATATTACACGTCGCATGGCACCTAGCTTTTCTGCAGCAGTTTATTTCTGCTACAAAAGATGTGATACTGCCTACTACAGGGCACTAAAAGTACTATATCTTGTGTGTTTTGCCCTTATGCCGAGTTCCCACTGCACGATTTTCAAAGTCGCGGGTTACCGTTGTTTTCACACTGCACGACTATCTAGGGTAGCATTCAGTTTCTGGTGTGTTCACATTGCACGATGAATCGCTGACAGCTCCAGATATATAGCATGGAAAATATTTCACGGGCGTCAGCGACGCGTCAGTGATTTTCTCAGGTCGCGTCTTTGATAATTCACACTGTGTGATTGTCGCTCACGTGAACGAGCACCGATTTGCCTCTGATTTTGGGCATTTGTCGGCGATTTTGCAAAACCTGTCAGCGAGTGAAAATTGGGGCTAAAATCGTGCAGTGTGAACTCAGCATAACTCACCCAAACTTGTCGACAAGGCTACTTTACGTGAATGTGAGCTCCTTAGCAAGTAGTTGTGAATCACAGGTGTTTTAGATGACTGCAGCTGGTAATGAGGCCGAAACCAGCACATCCAGTGCAAGAAGACTTTAACTTTTAATTTAATTTAAAATTTAATTTATTTATTTTGAGGTGCTCAGTTTTATTTTGGTTTTAGAAAATAAACGTGATTGCTCTCCTCACAAATCAATTATATCTTGTTCGTGCTACAAGTTCTCTGTGCCTTAGTCTTAGACGTTTGACACTTCCTGTCTCCCGTGGTGTTTGTAGCCAGTTGGTATCTTATCTTGTTCAGCTTGTTAGCCTCCGTTATATATACAGGTGCTGGTCATATAATTAGAATATCATCAAAAAGTTGATTTATTTCACTAATTCCATTCAAAAAGTGAAACTTGTATAATGTATACATTCATTCCACACAGACTGATATATTTCAAGTGTTTATTTCTTTTAATTTTGATGATTATAAGTGACAACTAATGAAAACCCCAAATTCAGTATCTCAGAAAATTAGAATATTGTGAAAGGTTCAATGTTGAAGACACCTGGTGCCACACTCTAATCAGCTAATTAACTCAAAACACCTGCAAAGGCCTTTAAATTGTCTCTCAGTCTAGTTCTGTAGGCTACACAATCATGGGGAAGACTGCTGACTTGACAGTTGTCCAAAAGACGACCATTGACACCTTGCACAAGGAGGGCAAGACACAAAAGGTCATTGCAAAAGATGCTGGCTGTTCACAGAGCTCTGTGCCCAAGCACATTAATAGAGAGGTGAAGGGAAGGAAAAGATGTGGTAGAAAAAAGTGTACAAGCAATAGGGATAACCGCACCCTGGAGAGGATTGTGAAACAAAACCCATTCAAAAATGTGGGGGAGATTCACAAAGAGTGGACTGCAGCTGGAGTCAGTGCTTCAAGAACCACTACGCACAGACGTATGCAAGACATGGGTTTCAGCTGTCACATTCCTTGTGTCAAGCCACTCTTGAACAACGGACAGCGTCAGAAGCGTCTCGCCTGGGCTAAAGACAAAAAGGACTGGACTGCTGCTGAGTGGTCCAAAGTTATGTTCTCTGATGAAAGTAAATTTTGCATTTCCTTTGGAAATCAGGGTCCCAGAGTCTGGAGGAAGAGAGGAGAGGCACAGAATCCACGTTGCTTGAGGTCCAGTGTAAAGTTTCCACAGTCAGTGATGGTTTGGGGTGCCATGTCATCTGCTGGTGTTGGTCCACTGTGTTTTCTGAGGTCCAAGGTCAACACAGCCGTATACCAGGAAGTTTTAGAGCACTTCATGCTTCCTGCTGCTGACCAACTTCATGGAGATGCAGATTTCATTTTCCAACAGGACTTGGCACCTGCACACAGTGCCAAAGCTACCAGTACCTTGTTTAAGGACCATGGGATCCCTGTTCTTAATTGGCCAGCAAACTCGCCTGACCTTAACCCCATAGAAAATCTATGGGGTATTGTGAAGAGGAAGATGCGATATGCCAGACCCAACAATGCAGAAGAGCTGAAGGCCACTATCAGAGCAACCTGGGCTCTCATAACACCTGAGAAGTGCCACAGACTGATCGACTCCATGCCACGCCGCATTGCTGCAGTAATTTAGCACCACTGGTCATATAATTAGAATATCACCAAAAAGTTGATTTATTTCACTAATTCCATTCAAAAAGTGAAACTTGTATGATGTATACATTCATTCCACACAGACTGATATATTTCAAGTGTTTATTTCTTTTAATTTTGATGATTATAACTGACAACTAATGAAAACCCCTAATTCAGTATCTCAGAAAATTAGAATATTACTTAAGACCTATACAAAGAAAGGATTTTTAGAAATCTTGGCCAACTGAAAAGTATGAACATGTACAGCACTCAATACTTAGTTGGGGCTCCTTTTGCCTGAATTACTGCTGCAATGCGGCGTGGCATGGAGTCGATCAGTCTGTGGCACTGCTCAGGTGTTATGAGAGCCCAGGTTGCTCTGATAGTGGCCTTCAGCTCTTCTGCATTGTTGGGTCGGGCATATCGCATCTTCCTCTTCACAATACCCCATAGATTTTCTATGGGGTTAAGGTCAGGCGAGTTTGCTGGCCAATTAAGAACAGGGATACCATGGTCCTTAAACCAGGTACTGGTAGCTTTGGCACTGTGTGCATGTGCCAAGTCCTGTTGGAAAATGAAATCTGCATCTCCATAAAGTTGGTCAGCAGCAGGAAGCACGAAGTGCTCTAAAACTTCCTGGTATACGGCTGTGTTGACCTTGGACCTCAGAAAACACAGTGGACCAACACCAGCAGATGACTTGGCACCCCAAACCATCACTGACTGTGGAAACTTTACACTGGACCTCAAGCAACGTGGATTCTGTGCCTTTCCTCTCTTCCTCCAGACTCTGGGACCCTGATTTCCAAAGGAAATGCAAAATTTACTTTCATCAGAGAACATAACTTTGGACCACTCAGCAGCAGTCCAGTCCTTTTTGTCTTTAGCCCAGGCGAGACGCTTCTGACGCTGTCTGTTGTTCAAGAGTGGCTTGACACAAGGAATGCGACAGCTGAAACCCATGTCTTGCATACGTCTGTGCGTAGTGGTTCTTGAAGCACTGACTCCAGCTGCAGTCCACTCTTTGTGAATCTCCCCCACATTTTTGAATGGGTTTTGTTTCACAATTTTCTCCAGGGTGCGGTTATCCCTATTGCTTGTACACTTTTTTTCTACCGCATCTTTTCCTTCCCTTCGCCTCTCTATTACTGTGCTTGGACACAGAGCTCTGTGAACAGCCAGCCTCTTTTGCAATGACCTTTTGTGTTTTGCCCTCCTTGTGTAAGGTGTCAATGGTCATCTTTTGGACAACTGTCAAGTCAACAGTCTTCCCCGTGATTGTGTAGCCTACAGAACTAGACTGAGAGACCATTTAAAGGCCTTTGCAGGTGTTTTGAGTTAATTAGCTGATTAGAGTGTGGCACCAGGTGTCTTCAATATTGAGCCTTTTCACAATATTCTAATTTTCTGAGATACTGAATTTGGGGTTTTCATTGGTTGTCACTTATAATCATCAAAATTAAAAGAAATAAACACTTGAAATATATCAGTCTGTGTGGAATGAATGTATACATCATACAAGTTTCACTTTTTGAATGGAATTAGTGAAATAAATCAACTTTTTGATGATATTCTAATATGACCAGCACCTGTATATATATATATATAGATATATACAGTATATCTATATATATATATATATATATATATATATATATATATTGTAGCCCTAGTGTTCTTTGTTCCCTTTGGTTTTTAGCTTATAGTTTGTTCTAGTTTTTCCATGAAGTGCCTGCACATAGGTCCTTGCCTCTGCCTGGTTTCCCCAGCTTTTCCACATAGTTACAGTTTTCGACTGGCATGTCTCTTTGACTAGTGCATCTTTGAGCCTATATTTAGTATAAGTAAAATACTTAAGTCCTGTTAAAATCAGATACTCTATAAGATTTTTACTCAAGTTGTTTGGAATTGGTGACTTGTAACCTGTAGTGGAGTAGTTTTCAATGTAAGTTATCTGTACTTTTACTCAAGTATGGTTTTCTGGTATTCTTTACACCTCTGGCAAATACTTACATTTATCACTAATATCAGTAACATATTTTGAGTTATAAACATTGTTATTGTGTTTGAGTGTATTTGCACAGACTTTTGTCATGGCTTCCATCCTCTTTGAACAAATGATGGACATTTAATTCACTAAATGAAGTGCTGCTGGGGGTAGTGGCACATCACGTCAAGTCAAGTCACCTTTGATTATATAGCATTTTTACAATACAGATTATGTCAAAGCAGCTTTACAGTGTAAAACAGGAAAATAGTTTGACAATAACGCAAGAGGATAATAACAAAGAGTCATTTTTTTCAGTTAAAGTCAATTCTTTGATGATTCAGTGATGTCATCATCCAGTTCAGCTCTCTTCCAATAGTTTCTGTGCAATCAGTCAAGCTTCCCCAAAAAAGCAAGCCATCACGTCACTATGGACAGGTGCATGTCAATAAATTAGAATGTCGTGGAAAAGTTAATTTATTTCAGTAATTCAACTCAAATTGTGAAACTCGTGTATTAAATAAATTCAATGCACACAGACTGAAGTAGTTTAAGTCTTTGGTTTTTTTAATTGTGATGATTTAGGCTCACATTTAACAAAAACCCACCAATTCACTATCTCAACAAATTAGAATATGGTGACATGCCAATCAGCTAATCAACTCAAAACACCTGCAAATGTTTCCTAAGCCTTCAAAATGGTCTCTCAGTTTGGTTCACTAGGCTACACAATCATGGGGAAGACTACTGATCTGACAGTTGTCCAGAAGACAATCATTGACACCCTTCACAAGGAGGGTAAGCCACAAACATTCATTGCCAAAGAAGCTGGCTGTTCACAGAGTGCTGTATCCAAGCATGTTAACAGAAAGTTGAGTGGAAGGAAAAAGTGTGGAAGAAAAAGATGCACAACCAACCGAGAGAACCACAGCCTTATGAGGATTGTCAAGCAAAATCGATTCAAGAATTTGGGTGAACTTCACAAGGAATGGATTGAGGCTGGGGTCAAGGCATCAAGAGCCACCACACACAGACGTGTCAAGGAATTTGGCTACAGTTGTCGTATTCCTCTTGTTAAGCCACTCCTGAACCACAGACAACGTCAGAGGCGTCTTACCTGGGCTAAGGAGAAGAAGAACTGGACTGTTGACCAGTGGTCCAAAGTCCTCTTTTCAGATGAGAGCAAGTTTTGTATTTCATTTGGAAACCAAGGTCCTAGAGTCTGGAGGAAGGGTAGAGAAGCTCATAGCCCAAGTTGCATGAAGTCCAGTGTTAAGTTTCCACAGTCTGTGGTGATTTGGGGTGCAATGTCATCTGCTAGTGTTGGTCCATTGTGTTTTTTGAAAACCAACGTCACTGCACCCGTTTACCAAATTTTGGAGCACTTCATGCTTCCTTCTGCTGACCAGCTTTTTAAAGATGCTGATTTCATTTTCCAGCAGGATTTGGCACCTGCCCACACTGCCAAAAGCACCAAAAGTTGGTTAAATGACCATGGTGTTGGTGTGCTTGACTGGCCAGCAAATTCACCAGACCTAAACCCCATAGAGAATCTATGGGGTATTGTCAAGAGGAAAATGAGAAACAAGAGACCAAAAAATGCAGATGAGCTGAAGGCCACTGTCAAAGAAACCTGGGCTTCCATACCACCTCAGCAGTGCCACAAACTGATCACCTCCATGCCACGCCGAATTGAGGCAGTAATTAAAGCAAAAGGAGCCCCTACCAAGTATTGAGTACATATACAGTAAATGAACATACTTTCCAGAAGGCCAACAATTCACTAAAATTTTTTTTTTTTTATTGGTTTTATGAAGTATTCTAATTTGTTGAGATAGTAAATTGGTGGGTTTTTGTTAAATGTGAGCCTAAATCATCACAATTAAAAGAACCAAAGACTTAAACTACTTCAGTCTGTGTGCATTGCATTTATTTAATACACGAGTTTCACAATTTGAGTTGAATTACTGAAATAAATGAACTTTTCCGTGACATTCTAATTTATTGAGATGCACCTGTATACATCAGTGTATGTGTGTGGTTAAAAAAAATTCACTTCCCTTTTTCTGGTCGCCGCTTGCCCTGGGCCCCTTCTCTCTGCTCTCCGTCCTCACTTCAGTCTGCTTCTTGATCTCGCTGGTTTTCTGGACAGTCCTTAGCCCAATGACCATCCTTCTTGCACAGTCTGCATTTGGTGCATTTTCTCATCTCGTGATCATCGGTGTCGCAAATCCAACAACCCCATTTTTCAAAGTTTCTTCCAGCCCCGTTCGAATATCTTCCACCTTGTCTTTTTCCTCTTCCCCCTCCCGTCTGCTGACAGCACTGTACAGAGGATTCCCCCGGCCTCGAGACAGCTTGCACTAGGGCCAGCTGTAAATCTTTGTCAGTCTTTGCTTTATCTCTTTCTTTCTTTGTTGTCTGCAGTTTTTCTGCGTGCAAAGCATGTGCTAGAATAGCAGATAATCGTCCATTTTTCCATGTAGCTGGTTTTCACTGCTTGCACAATCTCATGTCTCAGTCCATTCAAAAACCAGCTCTTTAAATGACACTCCCATGTTTCGGGTTGATTTCCTCGGTTGGCTGGTTCTCATTTCCTCGGTCCGGTGTTCCCATTTGCTGTTTTCTCTTCTGCAGTCTTCCCTTTGCAGCCTTCCACTCACTTTGTGCCAGCTCGAAGCCCCCAGTTTCACTGCCAGCAGCCTCCTCAGCTCGTGCACAGTGGGGCTGAATTCTTTGCAGAATGTGACCAGTTCGGTAGAAAATCTGTCACCCGCTTCTTCCGGACTCGGCAAATGAGCCATCGCTACTTTCATATCATTCACAGTCCATGGTCTGAAAACCATCATCGGCCCATCAGGTCCCGAAACTTCAATCATCGGAGCTGTTATACTCATATTTTCTTCTTTCACCGTTTGTCTGGTTTTTCTTTTCTTTGTCGGGGGAGCCATGAGCACTATCTCCTCTTCAGCTTCTTCGTGGGGGGGTTTCAGAAATCATGTCGGGGTCTTCCTCTAACTCTTCTTTTTCTGTCCGCAGTGCTGTTGGTCTTTTTGGTGGAGAGCATTTGAGGTCAGGGTCCACTTTCAAGGCTTGCAGCTCAGCGACGGGGTAGTGATGATAGGGCGGTGGTGCATGTTTAGAGACAGAAACATCAGAGCGGTTAGTAGGTCTATGTGATGCAGTTACTTTTTCTTCACATTTTTAATTTTCCTTTTTTCTATCAGCTCTACATGCTAATTCTTTTTGCATCGCTCTCCTTTCCCTCTTATCTGCCTTTCCCATCCAACAATTCACTGTCTTTTCACATTTATCACACATATGTTTCACACAGCACCCTTTCTGATTTGTGCTTCCCTCTTCAACTGATTCCTTTACAACATTTAATCTTGTGACACTCAATGTTCCCTCTTTTGGAAAATCATGTTACCTAACTAGTTTCCCCATATCTTGCATGCATTTCTGGCCATATCATTTTTTAATTTGACAAAATATCATATTTCCCCCCCCTCTTCAAAAAAGCACCTAGCGACAAATTTTTAGAGTTTGCCCAAACATTGTTTAGTTTCTGAGACTGCTGGTACTGCCGCGCTAGCGCGAGGTCTTGCTGTCCCAGCGCGCGCACACAACTTTCTCTCTCTCTGCGTCTACATTGCTCGCTTTCAGTTAAACACAGATATTATGTTGCTTCTCTAATTTTACACAATCAAGTATAGCCGAAATCACAGCACAGCTATTGTCATTATCTTATGTGTATTTGATTTCATCAGAAGATGGCTCAATTATCAGGATTTTTGTGCAGATTAACATCTTGGAAGGGAGAGCTGGTTATGTAGCCTTAATGGGTCCCGTTTCAGTCACTATTTCATATTCATTATGTTGTCTGACAACAGAAACAGTAAAATATACCAATGAAAACAGTTTTATTGAGAATTTAACTGCATCAAAATACAGTATGTGGGCACAGAGAGGCAAAAAATCTAATAATAAATGTACATTTTGCGAGATGGCTGACGAGTCAACGTATCTGGAGTGGTCGAATATGGAATCTACACATATCTATGGTCTGCTCGTCACTCCACGGAGTCAGCAGAGCTAACTAGCATTTAAAGCAACATGGACTAGAACAGCATGCTGAATTTGACAGGGTAAAGAAGGTGTTTTTTACACTACCATTGAGCAATTTTAACCAAAGTATGTTATATACTTTTCATTAAGACCCTAAAGAATCATATCAACTTGTGTAAAATGGGCATTCGATGACCCCATTAAATAATAATACGTATGCTTTCTTAATGATCAACTACAATAATCTATTCTGTAGATTCACCAATCTCCTTAACTGAAACCCACTGCAATGGAGAGCAAATAGATACCTCTGTAGTTGCCGTAATCTACTCGTGTGCCTTTGTTCTTGTACAGGGCAACTATTGTGGCATCACGGAGCTGCGACGGCATATCTTCCTCTTCCCAGATGCTTGTCAAAATTGCATGAAATGCCTGGAACGCCTCCTCACCAAGTGCCTTGTACAACTCTGCAGGGATGCCATCCTTGCCGGTTGCCTTGCCAGAGCTCATTATGCTTGATGGCCTTCTGAACCTTAGCTAGGGATGGGGGGGTCGTCCAGCTGTTCAAGAGTGGGATTTTGAGGGATCTGGTCAAGGGCTGACTGATTGACTGTAGATGGGAGGTTGAGCAGTTGGCTGAAGTGTTCTCTCCATCTGTTGTTGATGCCCTGTTTGTCTTTGATGAGCGTGGCACCCTCTGCAGAAAGTAAGGGGGCAAAATCAGATTTTGAGGGACCATAGACTGCCATGAGAGAGCCAAAGAACTGCCTGGCGTTGTTTGAACCTCTCCTTTTTGGATGCTGACCCTGGGTCTTTCTGCCACTCCAGGAATGCTTTGTTCTTCGTGCCCAGCAGGTTTCCAATGGCACTTTCATTCTCATCGAACCAGTCCTGATGAGTGCGTTCCTTGGGGCCTAACGCCTCCTTGGCTGTCTCCGTCACTACATCCCTGAACTGGTTCCATTTCTCAGTTGGGTTTCCATTTCCAATTAGTGATCCATTGGCAGACAGCTTCTCATCCAGCATGGACTGAAACTTGTGAAGGTAGGAAGGATCTTGGAGTCTGACGATGTTAAATGTTGAGCGTATGACCTTAGCATGCCTTGGGTGGTGAGGGACAATGTGCAGCTGGAGTGTCACTCTGACTAGCCTGTGATCTGTCCAGCATTCTGCTCCCCTCATGGCCCTGGGTGACAAGGACGTCTCGGATGTCTCTCTGGCGCACAATGATATAATCTATCATGTGCCACTGCTTTGATCTAGGGTGCATCCAAGTTGTCTTGTACTTGTTCGCCATCCTGAATATAGTGTTTGTGATGAGGAGCTCAAACTCTGCACATTTGCTGAGCAGAAGTAGGCCATTGCTGTTTGTCTTTTCCACTCCATGCTTGTCGAGCACTCCTTCCCACTTGGTATGATCTTGGCCGACGCGAGCATTGAAGTCTCCTAACAGGATCAACTTGTCGCTGGCTGGTACCTAGCATAGAACAGAACTGAGGTCGGCATAAAAATGCTCAATTGTCTCCTCTGCGCTGGTTAGTGTGGTGGCGTACGCACTGATGACTGTCACGTACCGCTTGTCGTTGAGAGGTAGGCAAATCTTCATGAGCCTCTCGTTGATTCCCATAGGGAGGTCAGGAAGGTTCTTTAGCAGGCTGGTCTTGATAGCCAATCCAACGCAGCTCTTTTGCAATGAGTGCCGTTCTCCTTTCTGGTCTTGCGGTATCTTCTCTGTCCAAAAGTTTTCTGAAGTTCCATGCTCCCAATACCGCTTAATGGATGATCTGCCAACCGTGGTTTGCTGGCCAGATGTATGTATAACTGTATATACAACCCCAAATCAGAAAAAGTTGGGACAGTATGGAAAACGCAAATAAAAAAAGAAAGTAGTGATTTCTAAACTTACTTTGACTTGTATTTCATTGCAGACAATATGAACACAAAATATTTCATGTTTTGTCTGGTCAACTTCATGTCATTTGTAAATATACATCCTTTCCTGTCATTCAGACCTGCAACACATTCCAAAAAAAGTTGGGACAGTAAAGCATTTACCACTTTGTAATATTGCCATTCCTTTTCACAACACTTAAAAGACGTATAGGGACTGAAGACACCAATTGATGAAGTGTTTCAGGTGTAATTTTGTCCCATTCTTCCTGCAAACAAGTCTTAAGGTGGGCAACAGTACAGGGTCTTCGTTGTCGCATTTTGCGCTTCAAAATGCGCCACACATTCTCTATTGGAGACAGGTCGGGACTGCAGGCAGGCCAGTCAAGTACCCGTACCCTCTTCCTCCGCAGCCAGGACTTTGTAATGTGTGCAGAATGTGGTTTTGCATTGTCTTGATGAAATATGCATGGACGTCCCAGGAAAAGATGTCTTCTTGAAGGCAGCATATTGTGCTCCAAAATCTCTATGTACTTTTCAGCATTAATGGTGCCATCACAGAAGTGCAAGTTACCTTTGCCAAGGGCACTGACACAACCCCATTCCATGACAGACCCTGGCTTTTGGACTTGTTGCTGGTAACAGTCTGGATGATCCTTTTCTTCTTTGGTCCGGAGCACATGGCGTCCATTCCTCCCAAAAAATACCTGAAATACTGATTCATCTGACCACAGTACATGTTTCCACTGTGTGATGGTCCATCCCAGATGCCTCCGAGCCCAGAGAAGTCGACGGCGCTTCTGGACACTGTTAATATAGGGCTTCCTTTTGGCACAGTACAGTTTTACCTGGCATTTGTGGATGTAACTACGTATTGTGGTACTTGACAAAGGTTTGCCAAAGTAGTCCTGAGCCCATGTGGTGATATCGCTTATAGATGAATGACGATTCTTGATGCAGTGCCGCCTGAGGGATCGGAGATCACGGTTGTTCAGCTTAGGCTTGCGCCCTTGTCCTTTACGTACTGAAATTCATCCAGATTCCTTGAATCTTTTAATTATGTTATGCACTGTTGAAGGTGAAATATCCAAATCTCTTCCTATCTTTCTTTGAGGAACAGTGTTTTTAAACATTTCAATAATTTTCTCACGTATTTTTTGGCAAACTGGAGATCCTCGGCCCATCTTTTCTCCTAAAGTACTAGACCTTTCTTGGATGCTGCTTTTGTACCAAATCATAATTACAATCACCTGTTGACATCAACTGTTTCAAAACACATCATTATTTAACCAATTTACCTCATTACTAGCCCTAAATTTCTCCTGTCCCAACTTTTTTTGGAATGTGTTGCAGGTCTGAATGACAGGAAAGGATGTATATTTACAAATGACATGAAGTTGACCAGCCAAAACATTAAATATTTTGTGTTCATATTGTCTGCAATGAAATACAAGTCAAAGTAAATTTAGAAATCACTACTTTCTTTTTTTATTTGTGTTTTCCATACTGTCCCAACTTTTTCTGATTTGGGGTTGTATACAACTGTCTATAACTGTATATTCAAGTTACAATGCCTAAATAAAATTAAGTTAAAGAGTGGCTCAACTCTCAAACGTGAATTACACCTGTGGAGGGAGATATACAAAGGGAGATATACAGTTTTGACTGTCATGGTGTGTGCATGAACGAGTGTGAAATACCTGCTAATTACTTTGATTTTTCCGATCACTTTTTTTGAGCACTTTTTGCATTTAAATTGGCTTTTTCTGACTGTTGACATTGAAAATAATTAATGTGATTTTTCGAGGGTTGATTTCTTGATTGCCGTTTTGACAGTGTCTGCTTGCATATTTTAATCATATTTGGTAATTCTTTTTACTGTAGCTTATTTGCCCTGTTTTGACCCATTTCCCTGGGAAATTTATTTTATTTTGTCATCATTATTTAGTTTTAAGGAGTTAAAACGGTCCTTATCAACCTTGATTGACATGGTAATAACATTCTATCACATTATTTTGACAATTAAAGTTTTGGGCGTTTTTTTATTGGAGTGGGCGGGGTTTTGTGACCTTTTGGGCTGGAAATCGTCCGTCCAATCTGGCAACACTGGGAGTATCTTTTTGAATGAGATGCGAGATTGTTAATGGAGTGGAATCATTTTCAGCGATTATAATTTTGCATAAAGATATCGTATGGGTTCAGAAGACTTGGAATGTAATAGGGCTTGTTTGTAACGCTTTTATACTGTTTTTTTATGGTCAGTTTTTGCAATAAATACCTGTGACTGTACTTATATTTGCCTGTTACGTGTTTTATATTGTTCAGAAGTGGGTAGGGGTGGGGTTAGGTGCTCCAATGAAAGTATAAATTTATAAAAAGTTATTTCTATTTTGTTTTTACAAATACGTACATGCAAACCACTAAATTAAGACAAACAACTGAAAACAATGGAGGACCCTGCACGTCGAAAAGTGAAGCTAAAAGGATACCCCTATGCATTGAAAAATTACATTAAAGGGTTACCTTAAGCGTCAAAAAGCGATGCCAAGGGGTCCTGACCAAGCATCAATATGTGACGAGTTGGGAGTGAGAACGTGTTAGTTCAGAGTTCCTCTGAAACTGTCCACCTCCCCCAGATCCAAGATCAACTTACAACATACATCAACATTGTTATATACATTTAACATGCTAAAGCTATACAGAGAGTTTTCATGATTTAAATGCAGTATATTTTTTGTTTTAAACTTTTAGACACAGGATGAAACTATTGACAAGAATTCCACTTATGCTAATGTTCTCACTGTAACCAACCAGAACAGCAGGATCTCTGATGATCAAAGTGTGCTTGACTGTAATACTGGGTTCAGTACTCAGATCAACCACGTTACAGAGAACGGTTCAACAGAAGAAGACAACAGTGAAAAAGGCTCAGATGTAGTATATGCACAGGGGTGGACTTAACCAATAAGCGAGGTAAACAGCCGCTTAGGGCCCCGGGGAATCAGGGGGCCCCATCTGATATTGGCGAAACATATTTGCAGCATTGAGCAATGTAGCCGTTCACAGACACATCGGCTGATTTCTTGAACGCAGTGACCAGAAGTGTTTAAGTTAGAATCCACTTACCGATCAAAATGCCGAGTTTTTGTCAAGTGCTGAGTTCTGCAAGGTCGGGAATCATCTTAACAAAGTGTAGAAACAATGCAAATAAGAGATTCATTGTGCAGTGTAGAGCTTATTAACGGAAAGTCGTGAGATCACAATGAATTGAAGTGAGTGTCAGCTATAGTGATTATGAGGGAGCACTCTTTGCGCGCATTCTAGGCTGTCTGACTGTCTCAGAACAGAGATATTCACCGCAGTAAAGAAAGTATTGTGTTTCAAGTCACAATTTTATTTATCTTGATGTTTCAAAATTACTCTCTTGTGTGCTTCTCCAAGGCGCACCGGCGCGAACTGCTGCATACTCGTATAAATGCACGAATGCAATGACTGGAGATTTTCCCTTAATAATAGGTTTCATTTTCGATTTGTTTCTCGGCAAACCCCATGCCTTCAGAACACTTGGAATATGGAATGAGTTGCCTGGGGTAATTTTATGTTTGTAAAAAGATTGGAAAAGTTTACAATTTATTAAATGGACAAGTGCAAGCATTTTTTTTGTTTGTTTGTTTTTCTCGATGTCTTCATTTGTGATCTCAAAAAAATAAGGTAGCCAAATTTGGCTTTAGAACAGCATCAGGTTGACTAATTACTGGTTGTGAAGGTACAAATAAACTATAAACTAGCGCGAGTGAGCAAAATAAGGGTTAAGCATAAACACTTGGTATATGGAATGAGTTGCATGGGATGGTTTTATGTTTGTAAAAAGATTGGAAACTTTTACAATTTATTAAATGGACAAGTGCACACATATTTATTTGTTCTTTTTTTTGATAATGTCTTCCTTTTGTTATCCGAAAAAAAAGGTAGCCAAATGTGGTTTAGAACAGCAGCAGGTTGACTAATTACTGGCTGTGAAGGGATACATTATAAATTAGAGCGAGCGAGCAAAATAAGGGATAAGCAAAAAAGGACACATAGTTAGGCTATTGTGTGGGGGCCCCATACCTGCAATTTGCTTAGGGCCCCCAAATCACTAAGTCCGCCCCTGTGCACTGGTCCATATGTTAAACAAAAAACCAAAAGCCATCAGTGCTCTGCCTGAGGTCATTTATGCTCAGGTGAAAGAATAAGTTTACACTTTATTTTGATGGTCCCCATTTAGTCATTCTGCTTGCAACACCATTTCAACTTACTCTCAGAGTATTAGTAGACTGTTATTATGGTTATTAGAATGACATGTAGTTGCAAAGTTACTTATAGTCAACAGAATGTCTAAAGGGGACTATCAAAATAATGCCCTGCAAACAAGCCTGCACTGGCCCTGCACGGACAGCACTCACTTAGCCTCCAGAAGAAAAACTGATTTGATGATTCAGTGATCTCACCCAGAGTTTGATCTCTGAGAACATCATTTAGATTTTATTATTTCACATTATAGTAGCCCTAGAATACAACTGCATGAAATTTTGTCCTGTTTTAATATTTTGAACATTAAGTCATTATGTTATAGCAAAAGATGTGAGAAGATAAACTGATCAGATGGTAATGGTTACTCATTGATGATTCACTGATCTCATCCAGAGGCTAATAATTTCATTTTATATTAGCCCTAGAATATCACTGCATGAATTTTTGTCCTGCTTTAATATTTTGAATGTTTTTAAGTCATTATGCAGAAATTATTTGGCTGGGATCATGTAGACTCACACAGATATCAAGATTCAGCATATGAACCTCAACAATGGTGACAGTCAACAAAATATTCAGATCAATTCTGAACATCACAAAACAAGCTTTTCATTGATTGTCACCATTCTTGAGGTTCATACTCTGAATCTTGATATCTGTGTGAGTTTACATGATCCTGTCCAAATAATTTCTGCATAATGACTAAAAAACATTCAAAATATTAAATCAGGACACAAATTCATGCAGTGGTATTCTAGGGCTACTATAAAATGAAATTATTAGCCTCTGGATGAGATCAGTGAATCAGGACACTACATGATGACTGAATCATCAATGAGTAACCATCACCATCTGATCAGTTTATCTTCTCACATCTTTTGCTATAACAAATGTGCTTCAGAAACACACAGTTATAGCAGCCACAGAAGCATTAAAGTTAAGAAGTCAAGGATCAAGAGCCCAACTAAAGCGAGCGCTTACATCCATAACGGTGACTTCAAACTTTATTATTTTCAATAAAACAATGCTTAGGCTTCCTGGAGGCTAAGTGAGGGCTGCCCGTGCAGGGCCAGTGCTAAATTCTCAGTGGGCCCGTAAAGGGCCAGTGCAGGCTTGTTTGCAGGGTGTATTACCAAAATAATTATTTTCATTTTTACAAGATGTTTGTTATTAAAAATAATAATTTATTTTATGTTGTTTATAAAAACAACATTGTATTAAGGACAAATACAAAAGTTTCCTTTAAATCGTGATGCTTGCCATGGTGGTCAGGGTAAATCCAGTCAAAAACACCTGTAGACTGGACAGAAGAGGGCTGTACACAGTAGATCCCCTGGCAATATGATCAGTCTAACGGAAGGAAGAGTGGGGGAAAATTGACAGATCCAGATGCGCTAAGACTCTTATTTAAAAAGAGTGGCTGCTTTATTGTGTGCACACTTGCAACCAGGATATTTGAAGTCATTTATTATTATTATTTTTATTTTATTTTTTTATTCTTTAAAAGTTTCTGTTTGCTAGGGATCATAATGCCTACAGTTGTGTTTTCCTTGGAATTTTGGCATCAAACATCAAACAATATCATTGACAACATAAAACAAACAAAAAATAAAATACATGAAATTTATTCATGTAATTTAGTAATTAAGTAAAGGCTCATGGACTGTTCTTCAATGTGTTTTCTTATGAAAATTCACTACTACTGTAAATTAATTTATTTAAAGCATTTTTTATTGTGTAAAAAATGATTTCTATCATTATCTATGTAATGGCTTATATCCTTGTGGTTAACTCCTTCCTTGCCATTTTCCGGGTTTCTGTGTTTTCACCGTTATACCCTCGGGGGCTCTATATGTAAGCTTATGCATATGAAAAAATGCGATCATCAACAATAAACAGCAAATAAATGAAAACTGATAATGTTACAGAGTGAAATGTTGATCCAGGTTGTGTTAAAGGACTGTGCAAGATTTTTGGGGTGCTGATGGAAGCGATCTACTGCATCTTTGCTTTGATCATTGTACTGAATATGATCCAGATGTAGTATTTGATAAAAATGTGATTTTCTCAGTTTTTTGCTCAAAACGTTGCTTTTTCCAATGAAACTTACCTATATTCAAGTGTTGATAAAAAAAAAAGAATGCTTGAAGCTAGAATTAAATGCTGGGAAAGAGTTAATTTGACCTAGATAAAATATTTAAAAATAAAAAAAACAATTCTGTTATTGGTTATACAGTTTCAGCTTCCTAAAATCTAACGTTAATACAAACTACACAGTTATGTATTTTTTATTTTGATTGATGTGTATTTTTAGAATAGAATTCCATTATCAGTTCAAGTTCAAGTTCAAGTTGAGCTTTATTGTCATTCCGCTACATGTGGGGACATACAGTGGAATGAAATGTCGTGCCTCACAGGTCCACGATGCTACATAAATACAGACATACAACAATGAAGTAAAACACTATAAACCTATACACAACTAACCTACTGACAGATTGTGACTAAGTATACTATATATAAATGTTTACCCTATACAACTAAAGATAAAGATGAAAAATACAAACTATGCGGATGCTTCACATAAATACTGTACATGTGCAGAGAGAAACATTGTGAGTCAGCAGCTGGCTGGGGAACAGTACAAGATTATTTGTATCGCATGAGCATGTAAACATACATATATTGCTGAGTCTTTTGTGGGATTGTGTACACATAGCAGTGTTAGGAAAAGTGTCTAGTGCATAGAGGAGAGTGGTGAGATCCTCTGTGATGTGCACCCCCAGGAATTTAGTGCGGCTGACTCTCTCCACAGTCGAGCTGTCGATGGTCAGTGGGGGGTGGTCAGTGGAGTTCCTCCTCCTGAAGTCCATCACAACCTCCTTTGTCTTCTCCACATTGAGGGTCAGATTGTTAGCGCCACACCATTCAGCCAGCTGTGCCACTTCCTCTCAGTAGTGCGTTTCATCGTTGTTGCTGATGAGACCTACCACTGTTGTGTCATCAGCAAACTTGATGATGTGGTTGGAGCTGAACTTGGCAGTGCATTCGTGGGTCAGCAGCGTGAAGAGCAGTGGGCTGAGCACACAGCCTTGTGGGGCACCTGTGCTCAGTGTGGTAGTGCTCGAGGTGTTGTGGCCGACACGGACTGACTGAGGTCTTCCGGCTAAAAAGTCCAGGATCCAATTGCAGAGGGAATTGTTAAGGCCCAGCAGGTTTAGTTTATTTATGAGCTGTTGTGGGATTATTGTGTTGAATGCCGAGCTGAAGTCAATGAACAGCATTCTAACATGGGAGTCTTTGTTCTCTAGGTGGGTAAGAGCCAGGTGGAGGGTGGAGGAAATTGCATCGTCCGTAGAGCGGTTTGGACGGTATGCAAACTGGAGCGGATCGAGTGTGTTGGGGAGGCTGTTTTTGATTTTTTGCATGACTAACCTCTCAAAGCACTTCATCATGATTGGAGTCAGTGCTATGGGACGGTAGTCGTTTAAACTGGACACAGGTGATTTCTTTGGTATGATTATTGTGGATTTGAGACATGTGGGGACGACTGCCTGGCTTAGCGAGGTGTTGAAGATATCTGTTAGGACATCCGTCAGCTGTGCAGCACATTCTTTCATAACACGGCCAGGTATGTTGTCAGGACCTGCAGCCTTTCGTGGGTTAATCCTGGATAGGGTCTTTCTTACATTGGCTGCAGACAGACAGAGCGCCTGGTCATTGGGAGGTGTGGGCAGTTTTTGTGCAGGTGTGTCGTTTTGCATTTCAAACCGTGAATAATAGTGGTTGAGTGTATCGGGGAGGGATGGATCATCATCACAGGCCTGTGGCGGGGGCTTGTAGTCAGTGATGGTCTGAATGGCTTGCCACGGGCTCCGTGTGTCTCTGCTGTCCATGAAGTGATTGTTGATTTTTTGAGCATGTGACCGTTTTGCATTTTTGATGCCACAGGACAGATTGGCTCTTGCTGTTTTGAGGGCTGCTTTGTCTCCTGATCTGAATGCTTCATCTCTGGTCTTTAGCAGCCCACGAACCTCTGCTGTCATCCACGGCTTTTGGTTTGCACGTGAGGTGATGGTTTTAGTGACTGTCACATCATCCATGCACTTTTTTTTTTTTGTTATCAACAATTTTTTATTTTATTTTTTCACAAACAACACAACATAATATCCAAAATACAACAAAACAAAACAACAGACACATACTCAACATCTCAAGGTCCAATCAAAAGGGAGGGGGAGAGGGAAGGACAACAAGAACACAAAAGTTACTCCTTTATATAATCACGTATATTCAACAAAAAACACTGCCAAGCATCAATGGTCGAAGGTCTGGCCCCACCAACTCGCGCCGTTATACATTCACATGACAATATTTGCAGAAGGCTACAGATCCAATATGTTTTTCTACACATGTGTGGTGTAAACCAGTTCTGGATTATTGTCTTCTTCACAGCTGTAAAACCAGCAAACAACATTCTCTTTTGCATTGAACTAATACAGAGACCAGAATCATCATTAAGAAGACACAAACTTGGGTTAACAGACCAATCAATTCGCAGTAATGATGACAAAACCAGGTTTACATGTGTCCATAGACTGATGACGACAGGACATTACCAAAACATATGCAGAAAAGTGCCCGATGATGTAGTGTTACATATATGGCAGTTCAAATTTGACTGCAGTTTCATTTTAAATATTTTGTAAGGAGTTATGTATGCTCTATGAATGACTTTGAAGTGAATAAGATGATGAGCCAGATTTTTAGATGTTAGGCTGAGATTAGACCACACTCTCTCCCAGTCGACAGATAAATTGAGGTCAGATAATTCCCTATTCCAAATAGTTTTAATAGAAAGAGGTTTTGTAATACAATCAATAATTTTATTATATATTAAGGAAACAGATGGCCGACCAGCAGATGGTGCAATCCAGTCCCGCAAAGGATGAGAGGAAATGGAAGAAGACAAAGGAACGCCATACGCTTTGAGAGCAGAACGTAATTGAAGAAAAACAAAATAGGCAGATGCTGGTAGACAAAATTTGGTTCTTAATGTCTGAAATGAACAGAGGCCCTGGTTATCATATATATCACCGCACGTGTTTACACCTAAAGAAGACCAAGAGGGTTGGACAAATGGACGATTTCCACATACAAAATTAAAATTGTGCCACAAAGGTGTACTGTTACAGAACTTGAAGGGTCCACCTATCCGACGTTCAACCGTTAGCCACAACCGGACCAAATTTATAATTATCCCCTTTTTTTCCTGTGCCAGTAAATAAAATATCTTGAAGTCTATTTGGTTTAACCTTGTCAGCTTCAATCACCCTCCATGAAACTGTAGATTGAGGATCAACCCAATTATGAAGAGCCTTAAGCTGGAACGACCAATAATATAATTCAAAATCTGGTACAGCCAGTCCTCCTGCGCTATTAGGATGTTGTAATGTGGTAAGTTTAATTCTGGGACATTTATCATTCCAGATAAACATTAAATTAAAAAAAAATAAATCGAGGTAACAAATTCATCTTAACAGTGGAGATTCTTCCTTGGAGAGAGACTTTAAGATTCTTCCATCTTTGAATGTCATTTTTGACCTTAACTAAAATGTTATTAAAATTGTCTCTGGCAATCTTATGAATGTTTTTATATATGGTAATGCCCAAATAGATGAAAGATTCTTTAATAGGGATAAATGAGGGAATAGAAAAATTAACCTTAACATTGTTAATTGGCATTAAAGCAGATTTGCTCCAATTTATTTTATATCCTGATAGGCTATTAAAATGATAAAATTCCTTAATTACATTAGAGACTGAAACATCAAAGTGGTCTAAATATAGAATAATATCATCAGCGTATAATGAAATACTATGATTATGGTCATGAATCTTAATCGATACTTCAGATTTCCTGATGGCTTGTGCTAAGGGTTAAAGAGATAGACAAAACAACAAGGGGGAAAGTGGACACCCCTGCCTCGTTCCCCGCTGTAAAGGGAATGAGGGGGAAATAATATTACCAGTTATGACTGATGCTGCAGGTGAGTGGTATAATGTCTTAATCATAAAAAAGGAAGTGTTCACCGAAGCCGAAACATTGCAGAGCTGCCCACATATAATTCCACTCTAGCCAGTCAAAGGCTTTTTCTGCATCAAGTGAAGAGACCGCACAAGGGGCTGGGCGGGAGTCCACAAAGTCAAGAATATGAAGTCGGCGCATATTGTCAGATGCATTGCACCCCTTGATGAAACCAGTCTGGTCCTCCTTGATCAGACTGTGAATTACCTTCTCCATACGAGAAGCAAAAACTTTAGCATAGATTTTTACATTACATGGGATAAGCGAAATCGGTCTGTAGCTGGAACAATCTAATGGATCTTTCCCTTTTTTAAGAAGTAATGAAATCAGTGATGTTTTTTGATCTCTATGAAATACCCCATGTTCAATTGCAAAATTAAATGAGTTAAGCATAAGTATCCCTACCAAATCCCAAATTTCTAAATATAATTCAGGGGGGAGACCATCTAGACCCGGCGATTTGCCCTTTTAAAGGCTTTTTAGAGAGACGTGAAGTTCCTCCAAACTTAATGGGGCCTCCAAAAATTCTTTATCCATCTGTGAGATCCGAGGCAGTTCCAATTTATCTAAATATTGCTTACAAATTGGTTCATCAAAATCTGTCTCGGCTTTATACAGATTTGTGTAAAAACCTTTAATTATGTCATTAGTTGCCACAGGGTTCATGGTGACCTGATCATCTGATGATTTTATTGTGGTAATATATGCCTTAGACTCGCATTCTTTCAACCTAAGGGCCAATAAATGACTAGGTCTCTCTGATTCAAAATAATATTTTTGTCTAGTCCTATGTAAAATAAATTCTGCCTTTGAGTGTGAAAGTAAATCATATTCTTCTTTTAAAGAGGACAGCTGTGTAGCCTGTTGCTCAGTATAATGTTGTTTTTGTAGGTTTTGTAATGATTGGATTTTATTTTCTAATTGTGTAAAGTGGTGAGTTTTCACTTTGGCAAGAGTAGAAGAGAAAGATATACAGAAACCTCGTATAGCACACTTAGTCTTTTCCCAAAGTATTTGAGGATCCACATCAGAGGGCATATTAATTTCAAGAAATTCCTTAATATATTCTTTTAGAGAGGTAATGAAAGTCTGATTACTTAATAATGATATGTTAAAGCGCCATCTAGGGGACTTGGCTTTAACATCGGAAAGAGGAACACTGCACAACACAGCAGAATGATCAGATAATAAAATTGGTAATATAGAGATGGAGGAATTAGATGAAATTAAAGATGGGCTGAGAAATATGTAGTCTATCCTAGAGAAAGTCTTGTCTATTAGAAAAAAAAATGAAGTCCTTAGCTTTAGTATTCTGAATTCTCCATAGATCAATTAAGTTAAGCTCAGTGATAAATTTATTCAATAATTTAGAGGATGGATTGGCTGTTGTATCAGATTGAGATTTATCTAAAGCAGGATTTATGACAGCATTTAAATCACCACCCACCACTAGAGGGCAATCAATCTCCTCAAGTAAAGTTTTGGAAATCTGTGTAAGAAATGCACTGTCTGTCTAATTCGGACCATAAATAGAGACCAATGCTAACCTATTATTATATATTTTGCATCGGATAAAAACAAATGTACCCTTCTCATCACTACCAAGGTATTCAATCATTAAATTTAACTTCCGGTTAACAAGGATAAGCACCCCCTTAGTTTTATTTTGAGCGCTAGAAAAAGCTGCTAATTTGTAATACTTATTCTGGAAACATGCCACGTCAGATTGTTTTAAATGTGTCTCTTGTATTAAGGCACAGGAGATAGATTTACGGTGTAAATATTCTAACACACGGGTTCGTTTAACAGCAGAATTTAAACCATCCACATTCAGTGATAAAATATTTAGAGTATGCATTGAATATTCATAATCCCAAGATTGTACTCAATAGATGCAAAAAAAAAAAAAAAACAGAAGCACTTCCATTCTGTAAATAACACGTAAACACTGATGTACATTTTAGATACCAAACATCCTAGATGAAAAATCCCTTTAGAAATAAGGTAAAATAGATAAAAATGTCTGGTGTAAAAAACAAAAACAACATAAAAATATGAACAACTGACAACCATAAACAAGGAACAACTCAGACCGCACATTACCGAGAACATAGGTCTGACTGAGCAACAAAAAACAGTGATAGGTCGTGACCGATCCACTCCAATGCAAGACATGTCTCCCAAAAGGCTCACACAGCCAAATTTTTTTTATTTTTATTAATTAAACCTACTCTCCATTAGTCCCCTCCAAAAAAGAAAAATGGTGTGTCAGTCTTACCAGCAAAGAGATCGTTGTACCGGATAAATAAGGACAATATCCCAGTAGGAGAGAGGAGAGAAGAAAACGCAAAAATAGGTTCAGCAAGCGTCCATGTTCATCCTGCCATCATCCCCTCCTGGGCAGCTAGGACCAAGTCCATCCCGGCAAACAGCGGCCGCTGCTCCCCCGTCGTCCCCCCGCAGAGCTGCGGCATATGACTTCTGCTGAGACATGGAGCTGATAAAATCCTCCGCTTTCTGAGGGGAATCGCAGCTTCTCTGTTCCCCTTTGTGCCGTAGCTTAATTACCGCCGGATAGATGAGGAAGGGCTGGAGACCAAGCGCTGTCTTCTTCTTCAAAACTGGACCAAATGCCTTTCTCTTGATCGCTGTAGCCGGACTAAAGTCAGGAAAAAATAGCAGTGTGACATTGTTCTGTGTGCACTTCACCGGATAAGCCTGCTGAGCACCCTTCAGGATATCTGATCTGTCATGCCATCTCAGTACACGGAAGATGAGAGTGCGCGGCCGATCGGAGCCCCTCCCTCCGTCATACACGCGATGCGCCCGATCAATCTCAATGTCACAGCCCCTCAAGGAAGGAATCCACTTGGAAAGATTAGCTCTGAGGAAACCAGCTGCGTCATTACCCTCCATCCCCTCTGGGAGCCCCACCAGCCTCACGTTGTTCCTCCTACACCTGTCCTCCATATCTGTCATCTTCTCGGTGAGTCGCTCCAGCTGATCCTTTAAGTCCGTGACTGTTCTCTTATCTTCACGCGCCGCTGCCTGAACAGAATCAACGCGGTCACGTGTCTGCTTCGTCTCGGTAGCTATGGCCTCAAACTCCTCTCTTAGCTCTTCAACAGACTTATTGGTCGCTTGTATGTCCTCACGCAGTTCGCGCAATGCTGGAATCAGCACAGAGTCGATCTCATCTCTCACTGCCGAATTCACAACCGAATTCAAAGCGTTTTGGTGTTCTTTAAATGCTAGTTCAATGCAGTTAGCAATAGCATTGTCGAGGTCTTCACTGGAGATGGCTGAATCTCTGAATTCATTGGCAATTGCTCAATCTCTCTTTTCCGATCTCCTTTGTCTGCCTTAGCACTCATGATGGGTCCAATGCAGAGTTGTTCAAATTTTACAGACAGGATCATAAAATATGTGGCAAAGTGAGCGGAGCGAAAGACTAAGCCTGCATCACCGTCGAGGGATCACGTGATCCTCCCATCCATGCACTTTTTGATGTAAGCAGTCACAGTTTAAGTGTACTCCTGCAGGTCTGTGTGGTTGTTGTAGGTGGCCGCCTCTTTAAACATATTCCAGTCTGTTCACTGAAAGCAGTCCTGTAGTGTTGAAGTAGCATTCTCTGGCCAAATTGTGATGAGTTTTTGAACCGGTTTGGCGAGTTTCAGAAGTGGTCTATATGCTGGGATTAGCATAACAGAGATGTGGTCCGAGTACCTGAGGTGGGGGCGGGGTACAGCGTTGTAAGCGTTCTTTACGGTTGTGTAAACAAAGTCCAGTGTATTATTTCCCCTTGTTGCAAAGTTTACATGTTGGTAGAACTTTGGCAAAACTGTCTTTAAATTTGCATGGTTGAAGTCACCGGCTATGATGAAAAAGCCGTCGGGGTTATTTGTTTGTTGTTCACTGATGGCGCTATACAGTTCACGAAGCGCGTCCTTAGGGTTTGCACACGGTGGAATGTAAACTGCGACAATAACAATGGCCGTGAACTCCCGCGGCAGATAGAACGGTTGACACTTCACAAACATTTACATTTTACATTTAGCAGACACTTTTATCCAAAGCGACTTACATTGCTTTCAAGTTACAGTTGATGTTTTTTTTACATTTTATCAGCTCTTGCTTTCTCTGGGAATCGAACCCATGATCTTGGCGTTGCTAGTGCCATGCTCTACTATTTGAGCTACAGGAATGCTCCTGTAACATAAACTCCACCAGCGGTGAACAGTGTTTTGATAATACCGCAGCATTGTTACACCATTCTTTGTTGATATACAAACACAAGCCACCACCGCGTGACTTACCAGAAAGTGTTGTGCCGCTGTCTGCTCAGTAGCAGGTTAGCCTGTTCAACTGAATGGCGGAGTCTGGGATGTTGTCATTTAGCCATGTTTCAGTGAAAACAAACACACAACAATCCCTTGCCTCATGCTTTGTAGACCGAGTGAGTTGAATTAAGTCCAGTTTGTTTTCCAGAGAGCGAACGTTTGAGAGCATGAGTGTTGGAAGAGCCGGTCTTGTGGGGTTAGCTCTTAGCCTAGCTCGTATACCTCCACGCTTACCGCGCTTACGTCCTGAGAGTGAACACAAAGACTTTTTGTGTCTTCCGTGGGGCAATCAGTGGTACATCACATCACTAAAGCCATGTGTCAGCAGACTAGTGATACACCTCTGGACACTTTTAAGGTTCAGGTTTTTTATGTCCTAATTTTACACACACACATATAAAGAGTTCTACACAACATCCTGTGCTCATAGATGGTGTGAAATTGTGGTTTTGGTAGTTGCAGTCTTGCACACCAGTCACAATGTGCACAGAAGCTCCTCTGTGTTCAGTAGATGCGACATGGTTAGTTGTATTGATGATTGACTGAAAAAAGTAAGAAAAAGCAAGAACAAAGAGTACACAATGATAATCAATGTACGACTGTGCAAATACTTACTTCTGTCAGGACCACTATCGTCAAAGATGACTGACAATTAGCATACAGTTTGTATTGGCGGTATGGTTCTGTTCTGGGCAAGAACTCCCTGCACATCCATGCAGCCTAACATGGATAAGAGCAGCAATAACCCCCCAGGGTAACCAGAACATAACCAACATAAAATGAATTGCAAATATCATTAAAGTTCAATAATTTAATGTAATATTTTAGAGATTAGTCTGATTCAAAGGAGAACCAGAAGGCTGAATCCTGACTGACAGAGGAGGAGTTGGGGATGGAGGAGGGTAATTAGCTATTGAGCAACGCGAAGCTGGTGATAATACTGATGAACCTTATATATGAGTGCTGTGATAGGTGTTGCATCCCTATAGGTAGATGTGGATCAGCTGAGAGTCAGCTGATGCAAGCTTGACTAACGTGACCTGCCAAAACTAACGCTGACGCAAGATATTTATCACTAATATCACTAATATATTTTGATTAATAAACATTGCTATTGTGTTTGAGTTTATTTGCATATTCTTTTGTTATGGTTTCCATCCTCTTTGAACAAATGACAGACATTTAATTCACTAAATGAAGTGCTGCTGGGAGTAGTGGCACATCATGTCAAGTCAAGTCAAGTCACCTTTGATTATATAGCATTTTATACAATGCAGATTTTGTCAAAGCAGCTTTACAGTAAAACAGGAAAATAGTTTGTCAATAACGCAAGAGGACAATAACAAAGAGTATTTTTTTAGTTAAAGTCAATTCATTGATTCATTGTGACCGTGATGTCATCATCCAGTTCAGCTCTCTTCCAATAGTTTCTGTGCAATCAGTCAAGCTTCCCCAAATAAGCAAGCCATCACGTCACTATGTATTTAAGAGATCTTGCAGAGAGGAAGACGTCTGAACTTCTGCTTGACTGCACTGCTCTGAGGTGAGGCTTTTCTCTTGCAAACTAACCACTTTTAAAATATGAAATATGAAAATATGAAAAATATGAAGTTCGTGACAAGCTGAAGGTATACAATTCATTGCTTGCTTTTTTAGACAAGTATATTTAGTTGTTTTTTTTTGTTTTTAGTCAGACCTCCAGCGATGTCTGTGCTCCAGATCACGCCCTTCATCATCATCAGCTCTGTGTTTCTACACTCTCACTCAGGTTTGTCCATTTTACACTCAAATGATTTTCAATGAAAATATAATCTCTATTAGTACACTTTTGTTGAAAAATGAATGAAATTTCTACGTTACACAAAATAAAGAATGTTAAACAGGTTAGGAGTGCACATTTTTTTAAAGAATTTTTATTTTGGACTGAACTTTCCCTTTAAGATCTTTACCATAAGGTTTAAGTCATATTGTGTTTTTTTTATCTTCTAGCTAATAATACCTACTCTGCTGTGATGCCTCAGACAGTAACAGCTCTGACAGGCTCTTGTGTGCAGATTCCTTGTACATTCAACATCTCTAATTTTGATGACATACGTAAGATGTCAAAATTAATTTATGGGATCTGGCTAAAAAACACATCACAGTATGCTAGCAAAGACAGTTTTATAGCTTTTAACAGCAGTGAAAACATTATTAGAGGATTCAGTGACATACAGATGACTGGAAATCTCAGGGAGAGGAACTGCACAACAGTCTTCTATAACATCATGAAGAATCATTCAGACCGCTATTACTTCAGACTGGAAATGGAGCCAGATGTGTTCAGAGCAACATTTAACCCCAGTACAGATGATTCAAGCAAGACTGTGAGGATCAATGTCACAGGTAAATGTCATCTAAACTGCCTTTAACATACTGGACAGGTTTACATACTTTACGTCATTATTTTTTCCTGTAGATTCACCACAACCTCCTGAACTGAAACCCAGTGAGCTACAGTATGTGATAGAGAACACTACAGTCAATCTGATCTGCTCTGCTGAAGCCCCCTGCCCCAAACAACCTCCTACAATATCCTGGTCTAACATCCCTGAATCTGCCCTCATTACAACACAGTTACAGGAGAAACCTGATAAAACCCAGTCAGTGTTTTCATACATGACCTTCAAAGCTTCATACAAAGATCACAGGAAGAACATCACCTGCACTGCTACATATCCAATAAACGCATCTGATAACTCAACTGTGGAGAGCACTGTGATGCTACAAGTCCTGTGTAAGAGATGTGACTGCTTATTTCATTTAACAGAAAACTGTGTGTGCTTAAATGCACAAATTGCAACTTATGGTCTATTTGGATGGGATTAGCATTACCTGAGGTAATTTCTCCGGACCTTTTTACAGAAGGTAAAAGTTGCCATAATCTTTACTGACATTGTCCGTAATGATTACTGAAATGGCACATTCGGACGGGACTGAAATCACTGAGAAGCTCTGGTAATAATTACTTTTACCCCACATTCCCATGTAAAACTAATCCCGTCCGAATAGGGCTTTAAACATAGAATTTTTAGCTAGCTTAGCTTATGTCTTATGCAAAGATTTCACTTTTATCCCATGTATGTGCTTGTGTTTTTGTCAAAGTTCCTCCAAAAGAAACTCACATCACCATCAATCCATCTTATCCAGTCTCTGCTGGTACAAATGTGACTTTGACCTGCAAAAGTAAAGCCAGTCCATCAAATAACTTGAGCTACACCTGGTACAAACATGGACAGGAGATGCTAATAACTCAGGAAAAGAAGATTACTTTTATTTTAAATTACAATAATACAGGATTGTACTTCTGCAGAGCACAGAATAAACATGGCAATCAGTCATCAGCAGAGATCCCGCTCACAACTGAAGGTGAGTTTACACAGTCTAAATGTATGTAAAAAACAAGCTCATTTGCATATCTAAAGCAATGGAGATCATTTGAAATACAACATTATGGTCCAATTACAGGCATTTCACATGACACAGCACAAGATGGACACTCTATGACTGTGATCGCTGGTTGTGGAGGAATTGTGGCAGTCCTCATGCTCTCTGCTATTGGATTTTGTACAAGGTATTTAATTAATTATTATATTTACATTTACTTGATCGTCGTTAATGTAATTTTGAGATGTGCTCAGCATTTAGCTTGAGTTAGTCTAAGCATCAGCCACAGTTAAAACATAAGCTGCTAGTGTTTGACTTCATACAGTAACCAGATCAACTATTATAAAGCACTTCAGTCATGCACAGTCAGTGACATTGTAAGTTTAATTGTTTATTTCCACTAACAGGACCAGGAAAAAGACACACAGGGGAGACAATGTTGGAGAAAAATATTGCCTAAATCGGGTATGTGCACTTTTCCTTAGTATTTAAGTTCTTTGGGCTGATGGTTATTTAGTTTACAATTAAAAACTCTTAAATGTCATATACAAACTGTCTATTGAAACTTGAAACTATTGATGAAACTATTGACACTTATGCTAATGTTTTCACTAACCAACCAGAACAGCAGGATCTCTGATGATCAAACTGTGTGTGACTGTGAAACTGAGTTCAGCTCTCAGATCAACCACGTTACAGAGAAAGATTCAACAGAAGAAGACAACAGTGAAGAAGGCTCAGATGTAGTATATGCACAGGTCCACGTCTTACACAAAAAAACAAAAGCCATCAGGGTTCTGCCTGAGGTCATTTATGCTCAGGTGAAAATCTAAGTTTAATTTTTTTTTTATGGTTCCTTTAGACATTCTGTTGACTATAAAAACCTTTGGAACAACATGTCAACTAACTCTCAGAGTAGGATAGTATTAGTAGACTAGGTTTATAGGTTAGGGTTAGAAGAATAAACTGACATGTAGTTGCAAAGTTACTTATAGTAGAGCGTTTGTTGGGTGACCATTAAAATAAAGTGTTAGCAGACGGTCTACTAATGATCTAATGACTGGTAATTGACATGCAGTTACCTATAGTCAACAGAATGTCTAAAGGGGACTAATCATGTTACCAAAAATAATTATTTTAATTTTTACAAGATGTTTATGTTTTTAAGAATAATAATGTATTTTATTGCTGTTTACAAAACCCAAATTTGTACTGAGGAAACAAAAGTTTCCTTTAAAATTTGATGCTTGCCATGGTGGACAGGGTAAATCCAGTCGAAAACACCTGTAGACTGGACTGAGGACATTTGATTAATACTTTAAAAGGTATTTTACAAGGAAGAGTGGGAAAAATTGACAGATCCAGATGAGTTAAGACTACTCTTATTTAAAAAGAGTGACTGCTTTATTGTGTGCACACTTGCAACCAGGATATTTTAAGTCGTTTATTTTTCTGTTGTTTTTATTCTTTTTTCTTTAAAGGTTTATGTTTGCTAGGGATAGTAACAGTAGTGTTTTCTTTGGGATTTTGACATCAACAAACAAAATCATTGACAACATCAAAAACAAGTTTATTAATTTAGTAATTAAGTCAGTAAATGCTGATGTACTGTCCTTCAATGCGTTTCTTTACGAGAATCGATGCTGATACTGTAAATTCATGTTTATTTTAAGCATTTTTATTATTTTAAAAATAATTTATATAAATATCTGTGTAATGGCTTATATCCTTGTTTTTGTAGTTAATGTGACCTAGATAAAATCTTGTAAAATAAAAAACAATCATGTCTACTGGTTATGGGTTAAACAGTTTCAGCTGTGTCAGGAATATGGACCTGGGGCACGTTCAGGCTCACACCGGTGCCCAACATTTTGCTACGGTTTCCGGGTTGAACGACATGTTTCCTGGAAATGGTGTGCAACGGAGTTTGAGATACGTTTTCTCTTGTTTGGTGGGTGTGTCAAAAATGTCAGCCCAATCTGTCCTTCCCTCTCCCCCTCCCTTTTGATTGGACCTTGAGATGTTGAGTATGTGTCTGTTGTTTTGCTTTGTTGTATTTTGGATATTATGTTGTGTTGTGTGTGAAAAATAAAAAAATAAAAAATTGTTGATAAAAAAAGTCAGCCCAATCAGCAGCAACGTGTATAGAAAACACGCGGTATTAAAGAGACAGCTCGCACAATGGGTCCAAGTGAAGTCGTTTTCAAATGTGTCCGCTGCAGCTCGGTATACGCAACAATTGAAGATATTAGAAGACAAGTTTGTCGTAAGAGTTTTATAGTAACATAGCATATCAACAAGATGATGATGAATTTGTAAGTAAATGTAATTAACATAAAAATAAATTCACAAGAGCAAGTATATTGTTTGCACATGTTTATTTTCATTAAAGGCAAAATAACTGAATTAATAAGAACACAAGTATAGATCTGGAACTTCTTTAAATAAGTCTGTCTAAATATCTAGTAATTGCAATGTCTTCTGGTCCATATCCTTTCATTAGGAAGGTGTGCTAGACACTGAATAATGTAACATAAAAATACTATATATATTTATATATTTTGCTATTGTATTGTGGAGTGACACGTTCATAAACTTTTCTATGCTCCTCTGATTATATAATGGTAAATTTTACAATATCATAGCACAACAACAGTGATCAGCAATAATAAGTCTAATACTCACAATAAAAATAATAAGGTCCTATAGATCATAACAGTCTCGGAGGTAAGAAGTGGATTATCCTTCACCTGAAATGTTTGTCTTTTCATCCTGAAATGCGAGGCAAATGTTGGATCACAATGATTAGGAACCACAGTTTCCACAAATCCCTTCTCTCGATTGGGATGTACTCTTTTATTCTGGACGGCACGGGCAGTGACTGTAACATCGAGCGTATTTTGCAGTATTAAAAACGTATTTATACCGATTTCAACAGGCTTCGAAAATTCTTCAAAAGGAACACAAAGAATGGCCTTCTCAGCTGCCATAGTTGCAACACTTGCATCATCGGAACAGGGTGTTCAACATATCACCGTTTCCGTTTAATAAACGTTTTGCACTGTTTTGTCGGGGCTGAACTTGGCCCTGTTTTGTTGTGTTTTCCCTCCCCATGTGCTCCATGACCCAGTTTCTCCCTTGCGTGATTGTGTTCATGTCATCCAGGTGTGTCTTGTAATTACCCTCGTTACTCCATGTATTTAAGTCCCAGTCTGTGCTGTCTGTCTTTGTTGGGTCTACAATGTTATGTACGTGTGTCTTCAGCTGTTCCTAGTGTGGATCACCCTGTGTGCTGGATTATAATAAAGACTGTTCCATTGATCCACGTCTCCATGGTTCCCACTGACACAGTGTGTGACAGAAGACCCGACCTACAAAAGAAGTAAAACTGCGTGTTTCCTCTCCATTTTTGTTTCCATGGTTTAAGAGTTTTATTTATTTCCCGTTTTCCCCCATGGATCCCTTCGACCCCTTATCCCATCCGGGATACCTCCTTCTCCTGCTAGAGCAGGGAGAAAGATTGCTCGAGGGCCATACCAGACTGTTTCTGGACATCGCTCATCTTACCAGCTACTCGGACTCCGCCTCAGCCCGTCGACCCAGCAGCTCCACCATGGCTCCTAGCTCCCTCCTCTCCGCCGTGGCCCGTCAGTCCACTGGCTCCTCTGGGCTCCCTTGTCCCTCCAGCTCTGCCTTGGTCTGTCGTCGTCCATTCCGTCGCCTCTGGACTCCACTCCTCTCGCTGTGCCTCGTCTCTCTGGCTCCGTCAGGCTCCTCCTTCCCTTCGGCTGCTCCTCGGTCCTCTGTCACTCCTGCTCCACCTCTGCTTTCTGGATCCCCGCCTCCGCCTCAGCCACCTTTTCCACCTCGGCCCTCCTGATCCTCCTTGTCACCCTGGCTCATCGGCTCTCCGTCTGTGCCTCGGGCTCCTCCGGTCCAAAGGCCTCTACAGTCCACTCAGGCTCACGATGCTTTTTGGAAACGTGGCCCTGGATTGTTCTGTTTTTCAGAGGAGCCATTGGTTGGTTGGGAAGCGTAACCCAAACAATTTCAGTTACTGCATTTCAGAGTCAAGATTTTCTCTGTCATACAAAATAAACCTACCATGCACTGGGTGTCATCAACATAGAATCTGGCAACGCTGGTGATGATGGGCTTGATGACACAAGTGGTTGGATTTAGCATTGTGCTTCTATTTCTGGAAAACCGTGGTTGCTATAAAATAATTCAACTTCATAATAAGAATCGGTAAAAAAATAACTCTCCAGATGATCTGCCGCATCCCGTATAAACTCCATGCTGACCCTTGACGCTTCTATATTGTGACCCTGGACCAGTCATAAGGGACATTTTTTAAAAAAAAAATTAGATTTATACATTGAATAAGCTTTCCATTGATGTATGGTTTGTTATAGGACAATATTTGGCCGAGATACAACCATTTGAAAATCTGGAATCTGAGGGTGCAAAAAAAATAAAATAAATATATATATATATATATATATATAAAAATAAAATAATCACCTTTAAAGCTGTCCAAATGAAGTTCTTAGCAATGCATAGGCTATTACTAATCAAAAATTAAGTTTTAATATGTTTACGGTTGGAAATTTACAAAATATCTTCATGCAACATGATCTTTCCTTAATATTCTAATGATTTTTGGCATAAAAAATTGATAATTTTGACCCATAGTGTATTTTTGGCTATATTGTTACAAATATACACGTGCAACTTATGACTGGTTTTGTGGTCCAGGGTCATACACCGGAGCTCCGCAATGGACCACCTCCCTGATTTCACTGTTGTGCACATAAAAGTAAAAAAAAAACAATTAATAAATAAATAGATATCAAATAAATGTGGGAATAAGTAAATATAAAAATAAATAAATATATATATATATATATATATTAAATAAATCAAAGTATAAGTAAATAAAAAAAAAAAAAGAAGAGATACATAGATTTCAAGATGATGAATACACAAAATTAGGTTTTCTTTCTTATAAAATAATCTTATGTACTGTATCACAGCCAATGGTAACACTTAAATTAATACAGGGATTCATAGTACCTTATCACCTTACTTGGAATTTGAACATCAATCATCAAAACAACATGCATAAACAGAAGCTTATTTAATTAGTATTTATGTTAGTGCATGCTAATGAGCTTTTCTTCAATGCCTGACTTTCAATGAAATGAAAGTCTGCATGTCTTGCTACAGGAAGCAGTCAGTGGCAGTCATCACTAAAGCCATGTTTAAAAAAGAGTAGCAGAAAAAAAATACACCTATAGAAACACTTATAGGCTCTAGTTCCTTTTCACATAGGCCAGGGGTCTGCAACCTTCAACGTCAAAAGAGCCATTTTGGCCCCTTTCCCACCGAATAAAATTAATGTGGAGCCACAAATTATTTGGTGCCCAAATAAAGATAACACGGCATATAGCTAAAGTTTTATATTCAGTTATGTTACAGGGCAGGGGAGTAGCAAGCATTTAAGAAGTGAGGGGGACAGAAATGTCAAATGTAGTAATAATAATAATAATTCTTATAATATTTATTTATGTATGTATAATTGACAAAAAAATTATCATCTCTTACTTTTAATAAATATCAATTTATTAATAATCAATTCTAAGAAATGAAATACACTGCTGGACAATAACCAATCATTTGTCTTCTGTAAAATTTTTGATGAATATTTTACTAATGGCAATTTTATGGTTATGATTGTACAATCAGTATATATACCACAATTTCTTTCCATTTTTATCACAGAATAAGGCATAAAATATATTTTATAGCTTCTGTACTGTAATTAATGCTGTCAATTACCACTGTATCATTCATATTTATTACCTGGAGAAGACTTAAAAAACACACAAACCATATTGTCTTCACGTTTCATCAGTTAAGTTTTATGCTTGTTATTCTCTGAGCTACAGTGATGGTGGGATGCCTGTCAAAAGTTACTATTACTTCTCATATGACTCCGTTTTGGACTTTCTGTGCGAGAGCACCCTCCGGCTTCGAGTATGAATGAAATGAATGTTCAGCGCTCCTTGAGGTTCACATCGTTTTGGATACGAATAAAACGTATCCAAAACGACGTTACTATCTTTTCTCTTTTAATTAAAATCTAGATTTATTCACATTGGCCCTTGAAAACCTCTACTTTAACACACTTGACTGAGGAAAAGTGCAGGGGAAGAGTTTAGGTTGTATTAAAAGTCGGGGGGACACCTCCCCCTGGTATTGTACACCCACTACAGGGAGCCACCGCAGAGGGATGAAAGAGCCTCATGCGGCTCGGGAGCCGAGGGTTGCCGACCCTTGACATAGGCTAAATACATGTTCACACAACATTCTGATAACATTCCGTTAATAGTGTCATCTGTCTGTCTATCTATCCAGTGCAAAAGGTAAAAATGTGTTTTGATTAATTCATTTTAATATTGTGTTAGAGTTTATTGACATATTTTTCTGTCATTGCTTCCATTCTCTTTGAATAAATAACATGTGTTAGAATGAATGAAGACAGATTTGTCATATCTCACCCTGTGATGCTGCCAGTGGTACATCAAGTGTTAAAAAAAGTCTTGCAGAGAGGAAGATGTTATAATGCTGCATTTCTTTGACTGCACTGCTCTGTGGTAAGGATCGTCTCTTGCAAATTTACTTTTTTAGAATAGAAATCACTAGAATTTCACTAGAAAATTCATTTTCAACACTAGAATTTAGATTTTGTAAACAAAGTTCATGACATTTTTTTCAGAAATGTATATTTAGTTTGTCTCTTGTGTTTGTTTCAGTGATTCAGTGATGTCTGTGCTTCAGTTCACGTCCTTCATCATCAGCTCCATGTTTCTACACACTCACTCAGGTTGGTCCATATTACATTTGGTTTATTTTCAATGTAAAATATCATTTACCAACAGAACCACTAATGATATGACAACACAAGTGGCAAAATAGTCTACAGGCATGTGATTGGCAAAGGACAGGAAAAGTCCGTTCCCCAAAGCTAGGTGTCTTTCAAAAGACTTTAAATATAAAAAACAGGTAATATAAGATTGTAATATATAACGTCTCGGTAACCCTCGTTCCCTGATGGAGGGAACGGAGACGTTATGTCGTGACGACATAGGGGTTTTACCTGGAAGCCCCAATCATCTCTGTAAAGAGAAAACGCCAATGAATATTGGCTAGTGGAATTTGCATACCTGAGCCACTCCCCATACATACGGGTATAAAAGGGCGACAGGTGCATCCACTCATCAGGTTTTCCGCTGAGGAGCCAAGAACGAGTCCCAGGCAACCAGCGGTGGTTCAAGATTGTGGCATGGGGACATAACGTCTCCGTTCCCTCCATCAGGGAACGAGGATTACGTACGTAACCGAGACGTTCCCTATCTGTCGTTCACTACGAGTTATGTCGTGATGACATAGGGGTCCTATGGAAAGCGCCACAACCTGAACCACGTCATGACCTTGTGGCATGCAGATGCTGACAAGTGAGCGCGTGACAGACAAATGCCATGCGAAAGGTCACAACCTTCCCATCTCCCCAGCGCAAATTCGCTAACCTTGGTGCCCGCAGGGACCACTGAGTACATCGCTGCTGGAGATAGCCAAGCCGCTGTTCCTCTCCCCAGAAGTCAGAAGGGATTTCGACCTTCAATGAAAGATGCTTCATGTCTTTCCTGTTTGTTGTTACAGCTTGGCAGTAACGACGGGGAAGCGAGCCTTCCGGAGAAGGGCGCTACGGAGGCCACATCCTGCCCGGAGGGAGGTACCATGTGGAGACACTGATATGGACTGACCCAGGCCTGGGGCAGTACTACATACGACTGGACTCTGGGGCAGATCCTACCTAGGAGTAGGGAGGAGGGCTGCCAGCAGGGCCTGACAGAGATCTCTGTCAAAGGGAAGACACAGGTTTACCGTGAGGGAAACCTTACCGTGGACAAATACACGTATGGGATTACCCGAAGGGAATCAAGCCATACGGACACCTAGCCGAGTACAGGGGCTGACCGAAGACCTGGGCGAGCTAGCACAAGTACTGGGCCTGGCGTCAGACTGCTCCGGCCAGTCTGACTGCCGGGGGTGCTGGAGGAACTCTACCAGGGTTCGCCGTCCGGGGAACTGAACTGGAGGAGGAAACAGGCGCTCGTATCCCCGGGTGAAGGGGAATGGCGCAGCAAGCGTGACACCGGCCAGTTACATTTACATTTAGTCATTTGGCAGACGCTTTTATCCAAAGCGACTTACAATTGGGGAACAACAGTTCTTCCCGCCACTTACCTGTTACCCAACACATGGGAAGAAATTGGCTCAACGCGGAGACTGTAGAATCTCGCGAAGGTGTTCGGTCCCCCAGCCCGCAGATCTACAGATGTCTCCCAGAGAGGCGCCGTGCACCAACGCATAGGCGGAGGAAACACTCCGTGTGGAGTGAGCCCTCGCCCCCATGGGGCACGGCTCGCCTTGGGATTGGTACGCCAAGGCGATGGCATCCACTATCCAGTGGGCCAACCTCTGCTTGGAGACAGCCTTCCCTTTCTGCTGACCTCCGTAACAGACAAAGAGCTGCTCAGAGCTTCTCCGGGTGCGGTCCACGTATATGCGCAATGCTCTTACGGGACACAGCAACTCCAAGGCTGGGTCTGCCTCCTCCGAAGGCAGTGCTTGCAGGTTCACCTCCTGATCGCGGAAGGGCGTGGTGGGAACCTTGGGCAGGTATCCAGGCCGGGGTCTCAGGACAACGTGAGAGTAGTCCGGCCCGAACACAAGGCACTCTTCACTCACCGAAAATGCTTGGAGGTCCCCGACCCTTTTGATGGAAGTGAGCGCGGTCAGGAGTGCTGTCTTACCCAACAGGTATTTCAGCTCAACTGAGTCCAGCGGCTCAAAAGGACCCCTCTGAAGTCCAGCCAGGACGATAGAGAGGTCCCAGGAGGGCATCAGGGGTAGCCTAGAGGGGTTCAACCTCCTGGCACCCCTCAGGAACCTCAGGATGAGATCATGCTTTCCCAGGGACCGGCCGTCCACTGCATCGTGATGGGCCGCGATAGCGGGCCACATACACTTTCAAGGTGGAGGGTGACAGCCTATTTGCAGTGATTTTTTTTTTGCAGCGGCTCAAATTTACAGCAGCGATTTGAGCCGCGTGTGACTCCAGAGGAGGAGATGGCGGGCGAGCTGTGACATGCGGCGTGATCGTATACCCCCCAATCTGGTTGATGTACGACACAGCCGCAGTGTTGTCCGTACGGACCAACACATGCTTTCCTAACAGCAGTGGCTGAAACTGCCGCAAGGCTAGATGCACTGCCAGCAGCTCTAGGCAGTTGATGTGCCAAAGCAGTCGAGGCCCCGTCCAGAGCCCCGAGGCTGCCTGCCCGTTGCATGTAGCGCCCCAGCCCGTGCTGGAGGCATCTGTTGTGACAACAGCATGCCGAGACACTTGTTCTAAGGGCACCCCGGCCCGTAGAAAGGCAAGGTCCGTCCAGGGGCTGAAGGAGCGGGGACACTCCTGTGTGATTTTCACCCGAAGTCGACCGCGGCGCCATGCCCACCTCGGGACTCGGGAGTGCAACCAGTGCTGAAGTGGTCTCATATGAAGCAATCCGAGCGGCGTGACTGCAGCTGCGGATGCCATATGCCCCAGGAGCCTCTGAAACTGTTTCAGTGGAACCACAGTCCTGCCTCTGAAGGAACTCAGGCAGTTCAGCACTGATTGGGCGCGCTCTTCCGTGAGGCACGCCGTCATACTCACCGAGTCTAACTCTACACCAAGAAAAGAGATTCTCTGCGCAGGGGAGAGCTTGCTCTTTTCCCAGTTGACCCGAAGCCCCAACTGGCTGAGGTGCCGAAGCACCAGACCCCTGTGATCGCACAACTGTTCTCGGGACTGGGCCAGAATGAGCCAGTTGTCGAGATAGTTGAGGATCCTGACGCCCACTTCCCGTAACGGGGCAAGGGCACCCTCTACAACCTTCGTGAAGACACGGGGAGAGAGGGAAAGCCCGAAGGGGAGGACCCTGTACTGCCACGCCCGACCTTCGAACGCAAACCGTAGGAACGGTCTGTGTCGGGGAAGGATCGAAACATGAAAGTAAGCATCCTTCAGGTCGATCGCCGCAAACCAATCCCGGGGCTGTATGCATCTGATCCTACGCCTGTGTGTCAACATCTTGAACGGGAGCCTGTGCAAGGCCCGGTTCAGGAGTCGCAAATCCAGGATTGGTCGAAGACCACCGCCTTTCTTGGGTAGGATGAAGTAAGGGCTGTAGAACCCCTGCCTCATCTCGGCTGGAGGGACCGGCTCTATTGCATCCTTTGCCAGGAGGACAGCAATCTCCTCGCGCAAGACAGGAGCGTTCCGAGCTGCCACTGAAGTCTCGAGAACGCCACTGAACTTGGGAGGTCGCCTGGCGAACTGAATCGCGTAGCCGAGTCGAATTGTGCGCGTGAGCCAACGAGACAGGCTGGGCAGCACAAGCCACGCTTCCAGACGCCGTGCAAGTGACTCCAACGGTACAATCAACGTACCTGCGGTGGTGCGGCGAAGGGGAGTAGAGCTGGATGGTACAGAACGCAGCGCGTTCTGCAGCATCCATGCGGAACTCCCTGGGTCCCAAAGGGGACTGGCTAGAGGTGCGTGGGGAGGCCCTGCTTCCCTGAACCGCACTCTCTTTGCCGCTGACAAAATGGGTCGCGGGCGAGAGTGAGGAGGCAATGCGTCGCACACTGTCGACCCGTGGACCTGAAAACCCGGAGGAAAAGGAAATTACTCTTTCTTTGAATATGTGGGTGCCGCTGACCCTTGGGCCAGCGGCGGAACAGAGAAAAAAGGGAACATAAGATTCTCCACCCGGCCCTCCACCGGGGGAAGGAGCGACGCTGTCCTCGTCGTCTCCTGAGAAAGAGCAAACTCCAATATCCCCGGGTTGCCCGCGTCAGGGCCGCTTCGTCGATATCCTGGACGACTTGGGGCCCGGATGGGACACGGGGGACGTCGCTCTCCTGCGAGAGGCTCGACGCGCCGGCCTAGCTGCCGCTTCAGCACGGTGCGGAGCAGCTCTGGAGGACGCAGGAGGGCGTCCACGGTGACGAGTAGACGGAGGCCTGGTCCTAGGGGCAGCCGTAGCTGCTGGAGCATCCCACCGTGGCAGGATGTGCTGGATCGCCTCGGTCTGCTTCTGCACTGCCGAGAACTACTGGGCAAAGCCCTTGACAGTGTCGCCGAACAGCCCAGCCTGGGAGATGGGGGCGTCGAGAAAGCGTGCTTTGTCGACGTCCTTCATCTCTGCCAGGTCGAGCCAGAGATGGCGCTCCTGGACCACCATAGTGGACATCGCCTTCCCGAGGGACCGCGCTGTGACTTTCGTCGCTCGTAGAGCGAGGTCAGTCGCCGTGCGCAGCTCCTGCATCAACCCCGGGTCGGAACTACCCTCATGCATTTCTTTGAGTGCCTTGGCTTGGTGAACCTGCAGGATTGCCATGGCATGCAGGGCAGAGGCTGCCTGGCCCGCAGCACTATTAAGCTTTGGCTGCAAGAGCAGCCGTCAGCTTACAGGCTTTGGACGGGAGACGCGGACGATTCCTCCAAGTGGCGGCGTTTCACGGGCACAAGTGCACCGCGACCGCTCTCTCCACCTGGGGAATGCCCGCTTACCCCCTGGCAGCCCCGCCGTCGAGGGTAGTGAGGACGGAGGAGACAGACGAGCGGCTTCTGGCCGTAAAAGGTGCCATCCACGACTTCGTCAGCTCCTCATGCACCTCCGGGAAGAAAGGTACCGGAGTAGGGCGCGGTTGTGAGCCGCGTCCCTCTCCGAGAAATCAATCATCCAGCCGCGAGGGCTCGGGACTGGGTGGTCTGTTGACCTCCAGCCCGATGCTCGCGGCTGCCCGGGCAAGCATGGCCGTCAGCTCTGGGTCCGGTGCGGCAGTGGCGACAACACCCGAGGGGGGCAGCCCCACCGCACCTTCATCCTCAGAGGACGTAAGCCCATCCCCCAATGCTGCGATCGACATATTGTCTTCGGGCGGCGCACCAAATGATATGCTGGCCATCCAGTGGGAAGAACCAGCAAAATCACCCGGGAGCCGGACGGGACGCTCGCTGCGTGAGGAGTAAGAGGTCCGTGGGGACGAGCCCGGTGGAGAAGCTCTTACTGTGACCCTCAGATCTCCCAGAGCGCCAGCCGGTGGTCCTCTGCTCGAGCCAGAGAGACCAGGACGGGTGGCGGCAGAGGGTGCCAATTCTTTCAGAAAGGAAAGGCGAGATCACAGCGATGTCATGTTCATACGTTCATAGGTGCATAAATCATCCACGAACGCAGCTTCAGCGTGCTGAATGCCCAGACACTGAAGACAACGATCGTGTCCGTCATCCGCAGACAGAAAACGACCGCATCCAAGAGGACACGTACGAAACGGCATCTTGAAAAAGAGCAGGTCGTCCGTGATTTGCTCTTTTAGAATTTGCTCTTTTAGTTGAAGTGCCCAGGGGAATCGCTGGTGATAGGGACTCCGCTAACTGCACCGTGACGCCAACCAGGAACAAATCAAAGATGAAAGGCTTTATGGAGATCAGCGCACTTCTCATCCACTCGACTCCGAAATAAAAATCTCATGAGTGGATGCACCTGTCGCCCTTTTATACCCGTATGTACGGGGAGTGGCTCAGGTATGCAAATTCCACTAGCCAATATTCATTGGCGTTTTCTCTTTACAGAGATGATTGGCACTTCCAGGTAAAATCCCTATGTCGTCACGACATAACTCGTAGTGACCGATAGATAGGGAACTGGTAAACAGGTAATATACTTAATTAAAAGAACAGATACTGAAAGTACAGATTCTTGTTTCATGCTATTGAAACATATTCTCAATGCAACATAAAAACAAAATAAAACACAATGGCTCAGGTCAAAAACATATATCTAGTGCATATAACAGCAATTAAAATGCAGCACAATGGAACACACAAAAAAACAGTCCTTAAAGTGATACTCTATCCTTATAGAATGGAAATGTACATGATGTCCAAAGTTGGTGCTTTAAAAACTTCACAATCTGAACATGATTGTAACCTATACTTTATCATTGTGCACTTGGCGTGATTTTTGAAGCGGTCGCATACTCTTGCTTTATATGGGATAAACCTCTTTATTTGTCTTTATATGAAGAAAGTAAGTCATACATACATATGGGATGGCATGAGGGTGAGTAAATGATGAGAGAATCTTTGGGTAGAGTATTCCTATAAAGAGCAAGATGGGATGAGGAGACAGAATACAATGACAAAGAATTAGAACATATAATAATGATTTTTAAAGCCAGTTTTCAACATCCCTGTCTGCAATAGTACGTAATAGACACGCTGGTCCACTCGAGGATATGTGTGAGTGCCACACTTTGCCTCCTCCAGGCGTGAAAATGACACACATGTATGAAGTTGGAGTTACCACTGGAGGACCAGCAGGGGCGATCATTTCCCCAATGCCAACAACTGCACACAGACCAAAGACCAGCGATATAGTGCATTAAAAGATGGGTTTAGATGACTTCAGAAAGCATACAGGTAGGGTTTCCAACCGTCTCGTAAAATAGTCGATCGTCCCGTATTTATGAATTAAATTATTAATTTAATTTGCCTGTCTTGGGAAAGGGATCATTTTAAAAGTCCACACATTTACCATGTTTTTTTTACCATAGTAACTGGCACTCGACCATGTCATGTGTAGTCAATCCCTTACGAAAATTAACCATGGTTTTATTGTAGTAAAAGTGAAGTAATGTTTTTTTTTTTTAACGTATTTATTACCATTTGTGTAACCACTGTTTTACTACAAATACCATGGTTAAACTAGGGTTAGTGTAACTTTAGCAAAACCATGGTTAATGGTTTAACTATAGCAACCATGTTTTTTTGGTTTACTTTATAGCCATGCCCAGTCTTTAATCAGGACAAGGCAAGGCTGACAGACAGGAAACACTGGGAGTAACGAGTAGACCAGACAAAATCTAACTCAAAAGACAGGAACTAAATACACAGGGTAATTAACACATAATCACATAAACACAGCTGGACAAGAATGAACCAATAATCACATTACATGTCAGTGGTAACAGGGACTTTCCTTTTTAGAGCTATCTGAAATGCCAAGCAAAACAGGTTGGATATGAGATCTTGGAGGGCTTTTATTTTGTAATACAATATCAGACTTACCTGATTTTGGGTGAGTGACAACCTGAGGTGGTCTACTATCAATCTGAAGTGAAACTAGTCTGTGGTAACAGGGACTTTCCTTTTTAGAGCTATCTGAAATTCCAAGTAAAACACCCTTTATATGAGATGTTGGAGGGCATTTATTTTGTAATGCGACATCAGACTTGCCTGATTTTTGGTGAGTGACAACCCGAGAAGGTCTACTATAAATCTGAAGTGAAACTAGTCTGTGGTAACAGGGACTTTCCTTTTTAGAGCTATCTGAAATGCCAAGCAAAACAGGTTGGATATTAGATTTTGGAGGGCTTTTATTTTGTAATGCAACATCAGACTTACCTGATTTTGGGTGAGTGACAACCTGAGAAGGTCTACTATAAATCTGAAGTGAAACTAGTCTGTGGTAACAGGGACTTTCCTTTTTAGAGCTATCTGAAATGCCAAGCAAAACAGGTTGGATATGAGATTTTGGGGGGGCTTTTATTTTATAATTCAGCATCAGTTATTTTGATATCATTTTGTTTGAACCATAATTATTAGGCTGTTACTTAACACTTTTAGACAATTTCATTTTATAAGGCCTATTTTAAATATTTTTTTTAGAGATTATTATAATAATATTACAGTTAATCTGATATTACTTTATTAATTAGTATAGTTAATTTTCTTAATATATATTACCCTTACTCTTACTTCCCTGTTCTTGTTTGTATGTATAAGTTAAGCAGTAAAAAAAAAAAAAAAAAAAAAAAAAAATTGGCTGAGTGAACGCAGGCGAAAGACCGGCGGAAGATCGCCGTAATGCACTGTATATGCGCGCACAACAAGACAGTGTGGCGGCTAGATTGACCATGCATTTTAGAGTGGCGGCTGGCTTGACCGCAGTGAACAGACGCAGAGAGAGAGAGGGGAGGGGAGGGAGGCGTGTGCACGCTGGGAAAGAGAGACCTCGCGCTCATGCGGCAGTCAGCTTCAGATGCATTATATTTTCATTTGCTACAAGCAGGATACACAAGAAGCACGTTCAACAGTTGTCGTGGTAATAAACACAGTAAACAGCAACTGTTCACGTGTCCGCGCTTAATGCGCATCTTGTATATGAAAAGCATTTTAGGAGGCCCTTGGCTTTTGGGGGCCCAAGGCAGTCGCCTACCTTTGCCTAATGGGTAAGTCCGCCCCTGTTTATTATTATTTTTTGACAAATTAAAAAAAATATATATTGTGACGAGTCGGCTGCCTCCCCCTAATTATCAGCATCTCCCTGTCCCTTAATCGCCGCCCTTCACCAGGCTCCCGATGGGAGTGGGTGTGTGAGAGAGGAGGGGCACTGAAAACAACCAGGTCTGGCGGCGTGTGATGAGGCACACCTGAAGTGAATGGAGCCTCATCACCGCCGCTGTTATATGCCGAGTTCGCCTCTCCTCGGGAGACCGGTCTCTTCCCCGTGCATGCACGCCGGTGTCCTCGTGGGTCCAGGGAGGGAGCGTCGAGCGACGAGTTCCGCACCCGCGAGACGGCTGACGGGCCAGGATGCCGGGCCGTATACCTCCGGAAGCGCCGCGGGCCAAAAGGGGGACGAAGCTTCTAAAAGAAACCTCGCGCCCCGGACCCGAGAGGGGAGTGCGTGCGGCTGCTGGACTCCGCCCCCTTACTTGGAGCCTTCCTTCTTGAACACTGCCCATCCTTCGCAAACCTTGCAGATCGACGAGGACACCAGATCCCCTGTTTATTTTGGACACTTTAACCCCTTTAGACACTTTGTTTTATTATTTCTGTTTAATAAAAGCCTCTCCGAGGCCTGACGCCACACCCACTGTGTCTGTCGTTTGCTCCTCCCGCCACAATATATTTTTTCGCATTTCCCATTCATTTTCATTAAGATTAAGATTGAGGGATCACCCAATATGGGGTCATATTGACCCCAAAGACCATATTTGGAAAAAAAAAAATGTTACATACCTTCAGAACAACCGAATCAAGCCGGGTTTTTTTTTATGTGAATACAGATAGAAAATGTTGAAAAGTCACAAAATCTTATTCCACTGAGATGAAGGGAACTATTTTTTTTAACTAAAGAAAAGTTGATTGGGGTCATATTGACCCCAAAGTCCTTATGAAAGCTGTCCAAATGAAGTTCTTAGCAATGCATAGGCTATTACAAATCAAAAATTATGTTTATAATTTACGGTAGAAAATTTACAAAATATCTCCATAGAACATGATCTTTACTTAATATCCTAATTATTTTTGGCATAAAAAATCGATAATTTTGACCCATACATTGTATTTTTGGCTATTGTTACAAATATACCCATGCTACTTAAGATGCAATGATGCACTGGAGCTCCGCAATGGACCGTCTCCCTCATTTTCATGTTGTGCACAGAAAAGTAAAAAATAAATAAATAAACGAAGAAAATAAATAAATCTCAAATAAATGTGGGAATAAATATATATAAAAATAAATAAACGCATAAATATTTACATTTAGTCATTTGGCAGATAAATATATATATATATATAAAATATATATATATAAATAAATATAAAATAAATATAAATAAATATATATATAAAATCATTTTTAAAAATAAATGAAAGTATAAGTAAATAAAAGTAAAAAAGAAGAGATACATACATTTCAAGCATGATGAATACACAAAATAAGGATTTATGTGCTCATAAAATAATCGTATATGTTCTGTATCACAGCCAATGTTAACACTTACATTAATACAGGGATTCAAAGTACCTTATCATAGTACCTTACTTGGAATTTTAACATCAATCATCAAAACAACATGCATAAACATAAGTTTGTTTAATTAGTAATTATGTTAGTACATGCTAATGAGCTGTTCTTCAATGCCTGACTTTTAATTTTCAATTCCTACAGGAGGCAGTCAGTATACATCACATCACTAAAGCCATGTTTAAAAAAAGAGTAGCAGAAAAAAACGACACCTATAGAAACACTTATAGGCTCTAGTTCTAGTTCCTTTTTCACATAGGCTAAATACATGTTCACACAACATTCTGATAGCATTCAGTTAAGTGTCAATTTTTGGAATGCAGTTTTGCATCCTCGTGTACCAATGAGAACAAAGAGAACAAAGTCTCTTCTGCGGTCAGTAGATGTGCACTTATATGGTTAGTACTACAGATGAGCAGTAAAAAATGTTGCAGTTAGCATTTATCTATCTATCTATCTATCTATCTATCTATCTATCTATCTATCTATCTATCTATCTATCTATCTATCTATCTATCAGTGTTGGGAAGGTTACTTTGAAAATGTAATAGGTTACAGATTACAAGTTACCCTATTTAAAATGTAATAGTAGTGTAACTTTTTCAATTACTTTATAAAAGTAATGTAACTGATTACTTTTGATTACTTTTTGATTACTTTCCTAAATTTCTAATAAATGTTTTCAACTGTTAATCATTTTCAAACATTTACACCATGGAGGGTTAACCTTAGTATTCAGCACTAATAACTGTCAGACTTTAAAACCCTTCATCACTTGAATTAAGATGATAAAACCACCAAAATCAGACTTTAGTACCGCCTTTTACTTTGAGATTGATCAAGTTCAATGCAGATTTCAAATCATAAGAAAAAGTTTACTGATACAAATCTTCGCATAAGTACACTGCATCTAACGATGCTTTGGAAAAAATAACAGTTCATTAAAAAATGTAAAAAATAAAAGCATATACATCAACCCAAATACGGTTATCTAACAAGCATGTGTCCTATTCTTTGTACTAAACTCCTGAAACATTTTTAAACATTGGTGTCTGTTTGTATATATGATGATAGTCTTCTCAAAAGAAATTGTAAAATGCTCATGAAGTGACTCAGCGCAGTTCTAGAGATTGTTTATGTGTTCATATACTCATATATATTGAGGCGGCAGACTGAAAACACCACGAGTGATACACAGGATACATCTCTCTGACTCTTTCTAGAAAAATCCTAATACTGAACATGAGTCATATTTTTCCCTTATAAAAATTAACCATGATTTTATAATAGCAAAAGTATAGTAACCATGTTTTTTCTTTTGGCAAATGGATTACCATTTGCATATTCATTTATTTTTACTTCAAATTCCATGGTTAAACGATGGTTAGTGTAGCATAAACCATGGTTATTTGTGGTTACCATGGTTTAACAATAGTAATATTGTCTTTGGGTTTATAGTAAAATCAGGGGCGGACTTAGTGAATTGGGGGCCCCAGGCAAATATAGGAATGGGGCCCTATACATTTGCACACATTTACCTAGATCAACCTTGAGGTTCCTTTTCTGTCATGATGCTTGCTGCTGCACAATGGTGCCCTAGTTCAGTCCAATGTTTCTACGTTTATCATGTACATGTTATAATGGGATTCTTTCATTGACATTTATTCATTTATCAGACACTTTTATTCTTTCATGTTGTAGACCACGAAATAACAATTGATTTACCGTTGAGATACAAGTTTTAACAAAAAACTAAATAAATTATAAAATGATAAACCTCACAATTGAACCTTTAAACTGTTTTTTTTATTTTAAGAAAAGGGATGTGTCAGAAGTATAAATTATTATATTATTTAAAACGGGTTTATGTGGGTGGATTTTCGCATTGGTCTGAACAAAAACTGCAGACTGGATTATTGAAAATGCACATTCATTCTATAGTCTGTACTTTATCAGGTAAAATTTTAATTCTTATCTGTTTTAAATGTACCTTAAATTAATACTTTTCAAGTTTTTAATACTCTAATTTTCAACATGGACATGGACAAATATGGATGCTTTATGCAATATATTTTTATTATTAGTGAAACCATAGTTAACATACATAGAGCATGAAGACTAGACATGTTTCAAAGGTCATAGATGTTTTTCAAAGAATGTGTTCATGTCTATTAGACACATGAAAAAAAGAACATAGAAATACCAGGTTCCTATTACTTCTCTTTCTTTGCTCTGAGCAAATTACTGACACAAACCTGTTTACATTTTCACGACAGGGCAGCTCTTCTTCTGAACATGCAAAATGTACATTTATTATTACATTTGTTTCCCTCTCTGTGCCCACATACTGTATTTTGATGCAGCTAAATTCTCAAATAAAATGTTTTCATTGGTATATTTTACTGTTTCTGTTGTCAGACAACGGAATGAATATGAAATAGTGACTGAAACGCGACCCATTAAGACATAACCAGCTCTCCCTTCAAGATGTTAATCTGCACAAAACTCCTGATTTATAATCGTGCCGTTGTCTGATCAAATCAAATAGGCTACACATAAGATAAAGACAATAGCTGTGCTGTGATTTCGGCTATACCTGCATGTAAAATTAGAGAAGCAACATATCTGTGTTTTAACTGAAAGCGCAGCTCCTTTCAGCCGCTCGCTGTACAGAGCAGACGCAGCGAGAGAGAGAGAGAGAGAGAGAGAGAGAGAGAGAGAGAGAGAGAGAGAGAGAGAGAGAGAGAGAGAGAGAGAGAGGTGTGCGCACGCTGGGAAAGAGAGACCTCGCGCTCGCGCGGCAATCAGCGTCAGGTGCATAATATGTGAATTTGCTACAAGCAGGATACACAAGAAGCACGTTCAACTCCGACATGCAGACGGTTGTCGTGGTAATAAACACCGTAAACCGCAACCGTTCGCTTTAATGCGCATCTCGTATATGAAAAGCATTTTAGGGGGCCCTTGGCTTTTGGGGGCCCAAGGCAGTCGCCTACCTTTGCCTAATGGGTAAGTCCGCCCCTGAGTAAAATCATCGTTAATTTTCGTAAGGGTTGTGTTGTTGTCTGCCCTAGCTCCCTCTATACCTATTATAAAACGATGTGGTTCTTTGTCTGCTACATTACTACTGTAACTTTACAATAGATAGGCTAATAATGATGTCCTTTAGCTATAGTCCCACAGTATCTTGAGTGACGACTGATGAGCAATGGGCTGCTGCTTAACTAAACAAAGACAAAACTATAATAGCATATTTACAGATGAATCTGACCTGCACTTGAACTCCTGAACAGTAGTTTTGCTTCTCTGCTCCACCTGTGCGCTTCCACAGTCCTCTCCATTGTCAAATCTCTCGTATTGATTACTCTGCTCGAGACCGTTTGGCGGAGATGCGGAGCGCGCGCGAGACGAAGCATTGTCAGTCAGACTAACCGATTAGTGATTTATTAGAAAAAAAACGGTCAAGTCAGTGCAATTTGGGAAAGAAATCATTTAAATCTGTATGTGGATGTGTGTAAATATTCAAATGTAACCCCTTTTGTAATCGTTAACATTTTCATATGTAACTGTAATTTAATTACACATTTTTTCTTAGTAACTGTAACTAATTACAGTTACATTTATTTTGTAATTAAATTACGTAACGCCGTTACATGTAACTAGTTACTCCCCAACACTGCTATCTATCCAGTGCAAAAGGTAAAAATGTGTTTTGATTAATTCATTTTAATATTGTGTTAGAGTTTATTGCCATATTTTTCTATCATTGCTTCCATTCTCTTTGAATAAATAACATGTGTTAGAATGAATGAAGACAGATTTGTCATATCTCATCCTGTGATGCTGCCAGTGGTACATCAAGTGTTAAACAAAGTCTTGCAGAGAGGAAGATGTTTTTATGCTGCATTTCTTTGACTGCACTGCTCTGTGGTAAGGCTCGTCTCTTGCAAATTAACTTTTTTAGAATAGAACATTTTGTAAACAAATTCATGACATTTTTTTCAGAAATGTATATTTAGTTTGTCTCTTGTGTTTGTTTCAGTGATTCAGTGATGTCTGTGCTTCAGTTCACGTCCTTCATCATCAGCTCCATGTTTCTACACACTCACTCAGGTTGGTCCATATTACATTTGGTTTATTTTCAATGTAAAATATCATTTACCAGCAGAACCACTAATGATATGATAACACAAGTGGCAAAATAGTCTACAGGCATGTGATTGGCAAAGGACAGGAAAATGTATTGAAAATCCGTTCCCCAAAGCTATCATTTGCTGATGTGTCTTTCAAAAGACTTTAAATATAAAAAACAGGTTGTGACGAGTGGGGCGGGGCCGAGAGCGTGGGATCCGTTGGAGTTAATGATGATGAGTGACACCTGCACCACTCACCGGTCTCGAGTCCCACGGAGGAGCTCCGGAAGGATAAAAGGAGGAGTGACAACAGTGGAAGACGAGAGAGGACCAGGCCTGGATTTTAGTTTGTGTTTTGTGTGCGGCAGTCGTCCGTGAGAGGCTGCCGCTTTACTTTTGTGTTTGTTTGTTTATTTTATTAAAGTCTTATTTTAAATGTTCGCCGGTTCCCGCCTCCTTCTTCCCGTTCTACAAACTGTGTTACACAGGTAATATATGATTGTAATATATAACTGGTAAACAGGTAATACTTAATTAAAATAACAGATACTGAAAGTACAGATTCTTGTTTCATGCTATTGAAACATCTTCTCAATGCAACGTGAAATAAATGAAAATATTTTGTCAGACAGACATACAGAGGTTTGGTAAAGGGGGAAAACAAAATAAAACTGTAACGGAACTGCCGGACACACAGGTGAGTGTTGAAACAGTGAGTTTATTCACAGGAATAGATGAGACAACAATGGTGAAAGTCCTTGAGTGAGGTGAGTGGCTTTTCTAGCTGTATTGTGGATAGTGCGCTGGGATTCTGACAGTGTCTCTGTCCTTTGGCAGGTTCGTGGCGGATAGGAATCCTGGAGAGCCAGTGAGTCTCTAGAGTACACAGATGTATCGGAATCTGGTGGTAGAGAGGGAAGTCAGAGGGTAAGTGTCATCAGGAAAGTAACACAGGCAAGTATACTCAGCTAGCAGTCTGCTGAAGAGTGAAGGTCCGTGTAGTATCCCCAAGTCTCAAGGTCATGGCAGCTTAGTGACTTTAAGATCTGACCATGACTGGAGTGAGGAGCGTGCTTTTATCCCGGTGCTAATGACTGTGATGATGAGGAGCAGGTGAGCATGATGAGTAATCAGGTGCAGGTGAACGTGATCAGTGACGGAGGAATACGGGCCATTCTGTGACATTACCTCCCCCTCCCGGACGGCGCGTCCCGCGACGTAATAACAATACCGGGGAGGGGGGGTGGGCGCCCTGGATGTCGGTGGAGGACATGGACACAGGGAAGGCATCCAGGGCGGAACCGGAGATTCGGGAAGCCCTGGCGGGACAGGAGGTTCAGGAGGCCATGGCGGATCAGGGATCTTCGTGGCCTTGGCTCTGGGCCCGGCCACCCAGGCAGAGGATATATAGCCCCCCCCCCCAAAATTTTAATGGGGAAGCTCCCCTCTGGTGGGCATTCTGGAGGAACGGGCTCTAGGGTGCGCTCAGGATGGCTGGACAGAACTCGGGACGGCTGGGCTGAACCAGCGGGAACTCGGGACGGCTGGGCTGAACCAGCGGGAACTCGGGACGGCTGGGCGGAACCAGCGGGAACTCGGGACGGCTGGGCGGAACCAGCGGGAACTCGGGACGGCTGGGCGGAACCAGCGGGAACTCGGGACGGCTCTTGCGTGGAGCAGCCACTGTAGAGCACTTGCGTGGAGCAGCCACGGGAGGACACATGCGAGGTGCAGCCTCTGGACGGCACATGCGTGGTGCAGCCACTGGAGGGTCATGCGAGGAACAGCCCTTGGAGGGCACATGCGAGGAACAGCCTCTGGAGGGCACTTGCGAGGAACAGCCTCTGGAGGGCACTTGCGAGGAACAGCCTCTGGAGGGCACTTGCGAGGAACAGCCTCTGGAGGGCACTTGCGAGGAACAGCCTCTGGAGGGCACTTGCGAGGAGCAGCCTCTGGGGGGAACTTGCGAGGAGCAGCCTCTGGGGGGCACTTGCGAGGAGCAGCCTCTGGGGGGCACTTGCGTGGAGCAGCCACTGGGGGGCACTTGCGAGGAGCAGCCTCTGGAGGGCACTTGCGAGGAGCAGCCTCTGGAGGGCACTTGCGAGGAGCAGCCACTGGGGGGCACTTGCGAGGAGCAGCCTCTGGAGGGAACTTGCGTGGAGCAGCCACTGGAGGGCACTTGCGAGGAACAGCCTCTGGAGGGAACTTGCGTGGAGCAGCCACTGGAGGGCACTTGCGAGGAACAGCCTCTGGAGGGCACTTGCGAGGAACAGCCTCTTGGGGGCGCTTTTGAGAGCTGGACGGAACCAGCAGGGGCTCTGGAGAGCTGGACGGAACCAGCAGGAGCTGTGGAGAGCTGGAAGGAACCAGCAGGGGCTCTGGAGAGCTGGACGGAACCAGCAGGGGCTCTGGAGAGCTGGACGGAACCAGCAGGGGCTCTGGAGAGCTGGACGGAACCAGCAGGGGCTCAGGCAGCGCAAACTCTCTGGGGCGCTCTGGCAGCGCGGAGCTGGACAGGACCAGCGGGAACCAAGGAGTGCTGGACGGAACCAGCGGGGACATAGGAAGGAGCTTGCGTGGAGCGAACACAGGAGGATGCTGTCTCGGAGTAGGCACAGGAGGGCGCTGTCTTGGAGCAGGTTCAGGGGAGTGGACAGGAGCCAGGAATCCTGGGGGTATTGCCTCATCCAGGAGCTCCTGATTCATCACGGGCGGTTGCCCATACTCCACCGTGGCCGACGAAACCCTCAGAATCGCGGGCAGCGGTAGCATCATCGCCGCGGGCGACGGAACCATCTTCATCGCGGGAGGCGGCATCATCTTCGCCATGGACGGCGGCATTATCATCGCCGCGGGCGACGGAACCTTCTTCGTCGCGGGCGGCGGCATAATCTTCGCCATGGACGGCGGCATTATCATCGCCATCTCGGGCGACGGAACCATCATCGTCGCTTCAAGAGGCGGAATTATTTGAGATGAGGTAAACGGCAGGTTGCCGAGCCCCGAACCTCCCTTTCGGGGAACCAAAATTAACCGCCTCCTCATCTTCGGTTTTAAGGTCAGATCTTCTGTAACGGAACTGCCGGACACACAGGTGAGTGTTGAAACAGTGAGTTTATTCACAGGAATAGATGAGACAACAATGGTGAAAGTCCTTGAGTGAGGTGAGTGCCTTTTCTAGCTGTATTGTGGATAGTGCGCTGGGATTCTGACAGTGTCTCTGTCCTTTGGCAGGTTCGTGGCGGATAGGAATCCTGGAGAGCCAGTGAGTCTCTAGAGTACACAGATGTATCGGAATCTGGTGGTAGAGAGGGAAGTCAGAGGGTAAGTGTCATCAGGAAAGTAACACAGGCAAGTATACTCAGCTAGCAGTCTGCTGAAGAGTGAAGGTCCGTGTAGTATCCCCAAGTCTCAAGGTCATGGCAGCTTAGTGACTTTAAGATCTGACCATGACTGGAGTGAGGAGCGTGCTTTTATCCCGGTGCTAATGACTGTGATGATGAGGAGCAGGTGAGCATGATGAGTAATCAGGTGCAGGTGAACGTGATCAGTGACGGAGGAATACGGGCCATTCTGTGACAAAAACACAATGGCTGCACAAATGCAGCACAATGCAGCACAATGGAACACACAAAAAAACAGTCCTTAAAGGGATACTCCATCCTTATAGAATGGAAATGTACATGATGTCCAAAGTTGGTGCTTTAAAAACGTCACAATCTGAACATGATTGTAACCTATACTTCATCATTGTGCACTTGGCGTGATTTTTGAAGCGGTCGCATACTCTTGCATTATATGGGATAAACCTCTTTATTTGTCTTTCATCTGGGATGGCATGAGGGTGAGTAACTGATGAGAGAATCTTTGGGTAGAGTATTCCTTTAAAGAGCAAGATGGGATGAGGAGACAGAATACAATGACAAAGAATTAGAACATATAATAATGATTTTTAAAGCCAGTTTTCAACATCCCTGTCTGCAATAGTAATTGATCTTTTAGTGATTAAATATTTAGAGCATTGTAGGGTGTTTTAATAACTACATATTGCTAGTTGATTATTTGTAGTTAATCAGATTATTATTAAATCTTTAATTATTTAGATTTAAAAAATATTTATCGGCAGCCCTAATTGTTACTCAATATATAGGGCCTAATTATAATACCACATATACTGTACGCTCCTTGGTAAGAACATCACTAAACATGATTTACAATTGATTTAACATACAATCTTCATGTAAACACTTTTTGGAGATTTGTAACGGATCGCACAAGATGGACACTCTATGACTGTGATCGCTGGTTCTGTGGGAGGAATTGTGGCACTGTTCTTAAAACACCCTTCTTTTCCAAGATGGCGCTGCTATGTTCGGCTGCCGTCCGGGCCGCTCCGCTTAGACTATGCTTTTATTTACTTTTTTACTTACTTTTGATTTCTATTTTTACACACATAACGTCGGCACTGATCATCTATGACAAAAGTGCACTCTTGGACATTGGAAACCGCTTCACTAACCTGGTTCAGGACACATTATCACCGAATCCAGCGTGGCCTCTTGAGATTCTTCGGAACGCGGAGAACAAAGGACACAGGAGACGGAACAAAAAACACCGTGGAAAAAGCGCTGGTATTCGGAACAGATTGAGGAAAAGGGCTCACAGTCCTCCTTTTACCGAGCCTTTTGCTCGCTAATGTCCAATCCTTGGATAATAAGATGGACGATCTTAGAGCCAGGATTAGTTTCCAACGGGACATAAGGGACTGTAACATCATCAGTTTGACTGAAATATGGCTCACGCCCTCGGTTCCAGACACTGCTGTAACGCCGTCTGACAACTTCTCTGTTTTATGGATGGACAGAACAGCTGAGGCCGGTAAATCCAAGGGTGGTGGTGTGTGTTTCATGACTAACAAGAAATGGTGTGACCCCAGGAATATCTCCTCTCTGTCGCGATCCTGCTCGCCTCATCTGGAACATCTATCCATCATTTGCCGCCCATTCTATTTACCCCGCGAGTTCTCCGCGGTCATCGCTACTGCCGTTTACATCCCACCACAGGCAGACACCGGCTTGGCTTTGTCTAAACTTCACGACGTGATCAGCGGCTACATTAACAAGCATCCTGACCCTGCCTTTATCATCGCGGGGGATTTTAACACAGCCAACCTCAGGCAGGTCATGCCGAACTTTCACCAGCATGTATCCTGTCCAACCAGAGGACCGAATACACTGGATCACTGCTACTCTTAGTTCAAGAATGCCTACAAGGCCCGTTCACTACCTGCCTTTGGTAAGTCTGACCACGCCGCCATTTTCCTCACACCGGAATATAAACAAAGGCTCGCACAGGAACCCCCGGTGAAGAGGGAAGTGACGCGTTGGTCCTCCCACTCTGAAGCTATGCTGCAGTCGGCTCTTGATGACGTCGACTGGGACATGTTCAGGGCGAGCTCATCTGACGTCAGCGAGTTCACGGAGGTAGCAGTGAGCTTTGTAAACACACTTACCGAACAAGCTACAGAAACAATAACTGTAAGGACTTTCCCTAATCAGAAACCGTGGGTGGACAGAACAATCCGTGATGCGGTTAACAAACGCACTGCCGCATACAACGAGGCTCTTTTGTCTGGGAATATGCGCGAATATAAAGCTTCGTGTTATGCTCTCAGACGAGCTGTAAGTGCCGCCAAACATCGCTACAAAGAGAGAATTGAGTCTCATTTTCAGCTCAATGACTCGCGACGCATGTGGCAGGGACTAAGGACCATCTGTGCCTTTGGAAACAAATCCTCCGCGGAGGTGAGAGCAGATCCGTCGCTGGCTGAAGAATTAAACACCTTCTACGGCCGATTTGAAAGCAACGGAGGCATCGCGGCTCTGCCGAGCAGCACGTCAGGAAGCAGCAGGCAGAGAAGCGAGAATCATGTGATCACTGTGACGGAGGACGAGGTTCGGAGGGCACTAAAGGGAGTGAACATCAGGAAAGCTGCTGGACCTGACGGGATCACAGGCCGGGTTCTGAGATCATGCGCCGATCAGCTTGCTGGTTTGTTCACTTCTATCTTCAACGAGTCCCTTGCTACCTCTGTAGTTCCCACCTCCTTTAAAAAATCCATCATCATCCCTGTGCCTAAGAACAGTAAACCCTCTTGCCTGAATGACTATCGTCCAGTGGCCCTCACATCTATAGTCATGAAGGTTTTTGAGAGACTTGTTAAGAGCCACATTAGCTCATCCATCCCTGTTACTTTGGACCCTCTTCAGTTTGCCTATCGCTCCAATAGATCAACTGATGATGCCATCTCACACATACTCCACTCCTCCCTCACACACATTGACAGCAGCAATGGGAACTATGCAAGACTGCTATTCATAGACTATAGCTCAGCTTTTAACACCATAGTCCCCACCAAGCTGACTAATAAACTCACAGGCCTCGGCCTAAACACCTCACTCTGCGACTGGATTCAAGACTTCCTCACTGGCAGACCTCAAGTGGTGAAGGTAGGCCAGTACACCTCAAACTCCATCACCCTGAACGTAGGAGCCCCGCAGGGCTGCGTTCTGAGTCCCCTGCTATACTCTCTCTACACACATGACTGTGTGTCCTCTCACAGATCCACATCTATTATCAAATTTGCTGATGATACTGTGGTTCTGGGCCTCATTTCCAACAATGATGAGACCGCATACTTGGATGAGGTGGAGAGACTAACATCATGGTGCCAGGACAACTGTCTCTCTCTGAACGTGAGCAAAACCAAAGAGCTGATTGTGGACTTCAGAAAGAGACACCTGCTGCCCTACACTCCTCTTGTGATCAGTGGGACCCCTGTGGAGAGAGTAAGCAGCTTCAAGTACCTCGGCGTAAACATCTCCGAGGACCTGACTTGGACTACACACATCCAAACACAGGTCAAGAAAGCCAGGCAAAGACTGTACCATCTGCGACAGCTGAGAAAATTCAGGGTCTCACCAACAATCCTGAAAACTTTCTATGCAGGGACCATAGAAAGTGTTTTGACTCAGTGCATCTCAGTGTGGTATGGAAACAGCTCCAGCCAAGATTGCAAAGCCCTGCAGAGAGTTGTGCGCTTAGCTGAGCGTATCTCTGGGTCGGCTCTCCCCTCTCTGCAGGACATCTACATCAAACGATGCAGAGGCAGAGCTGACAAAATCATCAAAGACTCAAATCACCCTGGTAACTGTCTTTTCACTAGGCTGCCATCTGGTAAGCGCTTCCACTGCCTGATGGCAAAAACAGAGAGACTCAGGAGGAGTTTCTTCCCCACGGCCATCAGGCTCCTGAACTCAAAGTCAGCCTCTTAAAAACATCATCTGACTTACTTCAAATCACTAATCACACACTCATTACTCTCTACCTCATAACTGTCAGTGTCATTTGCTCATTTGCACACTTGCACACTTGCACACAACACGTTCTGTATCTTGTAAATCGTATCTTATTTTTATATTTATTTTATTTTTTGTGATTGGCTGCTTCATGTCAACCATGTATAACCTGTTGCACATTCCTCTCTGTACAGTCATGCTTATATTAATATTTAATTCTACAGCTTACTGTCATGCACATTCTTTTATATTTTATTCTTTACATCTTATTTTTCATTCATTTTATCTTATGTTTACTTCCCTTGTGTTGTTTTTTCAATATTTGCACTGTCCATGGAGCGGACCTGACTCTCATTTCACTGCTGGTTATACAGTCTCTGTATAGTCGTGTATGTGACAAATAAAACTTGAAACTTGAAACTTGAAAACTTGAAACTTACTCTTTGCTATTGGATTTTGTACAAGGTAAATTAAATTATATTTACAGTTACATCGCTGATGTAATTTTGAAACAGATGATTCTAAGATACACAGCATTGTGCTTGTGTTAATTTAAACATCAGGCACAGTTGGAAAAACACATAAATAACATATTAAATGGAGTTGCTAGTGTTTGACTTTATACAGTGACCAGATTAGCTTTTACAAAGTACTTCAGTCATGCACAGTCAAGTTTTCAGTGTAGTTTTTTTGCTTCCTCTCTCAGGACAAGAATGAAGACCCACAGAGGAGAAATGGTTTCTGTAAATCAAGTATGTGCATTTTAATCTCATACATACTGTTTTAAACTCCCAGACAATTAGAAAAGTAAGACACTGGATACTTTTAAAAACTGAAATGTGTTATCTAGTCAGCAAAAAACAAACCAATTTTCATTTCTGCTTTACATGCTATATAAAGTGGAGCTGTTTCCTCAAACACCAGTCATTTCTCACCACTGACTGAACAACCACAACGTGTTTTTAAGTAGATCACTATCAGGGTTGGGCAAAGATACATCAAAATGTATTTTAAAAATAAAATACCAAATACCTTCATTTTAAGTGTATCAAAATAAACTACTGTATTTTAGTATTTTAAAAACACTACAAAATACTTTTACAAGTTAGCATGAAATTTCTTCCTATCCCTTCACCATTACACTGATTCAGCTGATTAAGTAAATAATGTTTGATGGCAACAGCTTTTCTTTGCCCGAATCATGCAATAAATCTGACATATGCAACCATTTAACAGATCAAATATTCACATATCTCTGTGCTCTCCCAGATGAAGGTTAGTTTTAACGTAACCAACAGTTTAATGTTTAACAGTTTGCAAATGACTCATGATTGTATCCAAATTTAGTTACTTGGTGTTTGGTAATGAAGGGACTACTTTGCATCAGCAACACTGACTCAATGACAAACAAGTCATTCATATGAAGACAACTGATGGCAAACATTTTAGCATTTCAGAAATTATTAAATGATCAATATGTTTTGATTTTACATGTAGCCAGAAACATAATCAGAAAGTAGCAACAGAACTTAAGGAATATTAATCCAACTCCAACCACTGAATCTATTGAGAGCCATAGAAGTATAGAGGACACATACATATTAATAGTGTAGTAACAAGTCTGAGCAAACTACTGAGTACTACTGACCAATCAGAGGCGGCATTTTTATGATGTCATCATGTAGACTTCTTACAAACATTTTACAGTATTTTAAAACTACAAGACACTAAAGTATTTTTGATACAAAATATGAAGCCATTTTCATCAACCCTATCAAATACAAATGACAAAATCCTATTTTATATTTGAAATACGAATTTGAAATACATGTATCATAAATACTGCCCATCCCTGATCACTATCGCTGCTTTAAAGCAGTGGCTCTCAATTCCGGTCCTGCACATTTCGTATGTCTCTCTTAATAATCCATTTCGGTAACACTTTATTTTAGGGTCTCTTAACTAGTTGCTTATTAGCATGAATATTACTAGAATATTAGCCATTTATTAGTACTAATTTAGCACATATTAATGCCTTATTCTACATGACCTTATTCTACATCCCTAATCCTACCCAATACCTAAACTTAACAACTACCTTACTAACTATTAATAAGCAGCAAATTAGGAATTTATTGAGGGAAAAGTCGTAGTTGATAGCGAATAAGTGGTTCCCTATTCTAAAGTGTTATCTAAATTTCTAATAAGTTATTATTCATATCAGATAAAATACACATCTAATATCACAAAAGACATTTATCGGTCAGTTTAACACAATTTAATGTGCCAATTTATTTTAATGAAAGTACTATTTATATAAATGCACTTGCATGTTTTATTTACACATGTATAAATGAAAGTATGGTTATTTATATTGTACAGAAGAATGTTATCCTACCTCAGACTTCTCTAATATGTGCTACTGAAGTTTCATCTGTGTGTGATGATATTGCAGGGTGTTTCTAATGAGTATATTTCATCAAGTGAAGTGAACTTTTACAGATGCTCAGATAACACTGCATAGAGACCCTGTCGATTGGAACACAGCTCAGTTCATTAGGCTCTCTCCTAACGAGCTGATGAGAGACATGACAAAATGTGCTGAGTGGGGAGGGAATTGTGCACCAGGGCATGAATTGAGAACCTCTGCTATAAAGGGTTTTATAGTCTGGACTCCAGTGTGATTTCTAAGAAGTCACACGGATTCATACTGCAATCCTTAGTGATCAATTCAGATTTATTGCTCAGTTTTTTTTTTTTTTTTTTTTTTTTAAATGTGGCCAATATCAGGAACGAATGTGAAATGGTCACAGTCCCAGAAGACACACAGCACATTGTCATACAGAAAACATGGGGTGAATTCCAAACAGTGTTTTTTGGTCACTCGGGAAGTGGATGCCATTTGTAGGGGTGTTCCAAACATCTAAATCCCTCTATGAAGGGCCCTTCCACAAGTCTGTTAGCGAAGGGTACATACAATGGTCACTTCTAGGAAGTAATTTTATCATTTATGGTCATGTGACCCAGGGTGGACTGTCCACTGTGGACTGTGCAAAAGAAAAATAAGATGGTAGTCAGCACACTGTCATATGAAAATAAACATGGAGATCACAGAAAAGAGCATTTACAGATTAATTTATAAGATGATGTGCCATGAACGCCAGCAAATTTGAACACGGGATAAGGAAAGGGAGCAAAGTTTTTCTAGTTTTCATAGTTTTTCCTAAAGTTTTGCTTGTATAGAGCTGTCACCATATACATTTAGTATGATATGACAGTGTCAATTAAAAGCAAATGGCAAAGCATTTCCTTTTAAAAAAGCAGTAATTTATTTTACAGTGGACATTATCTCAAACTACCTAAACAGTTATCACAATTGTTCAAGACTTTTATACCAGGATATATAGCTGGTTTAGTTATGAAACTTTAGATGTTGCAGGCTAATAGGTCCTTCACATGTGATCTGCTAGCAATCACGCCATAGTACATGGCACAAGCTGACAGGCCTCTGCAGATTCTTCAGTCAGAGATCTTGCCTGCTCAACTTTTAAACAGTCATTTTCAATGTTCCTCTGAAACCCTCCACCTCCCCCAGCTCCACCAGTCTAGATCTGCATAACCAGCATAACAAAAAGTGTTTTTTAACTAAATCACCTGCCTTTAACATTCTAACTGTTCAGGGAGTTGAAATGTTGGTATACACTAAATATTTTTGTTTTAATTTTTTAGGCACAGGATGAAACTATTGACAGGAATTCCACATATGCTACTGTTCTCACCGTGACCAACCAGGACAACAAGATCTCTGATGATCAAAGTGTGTGTGACTGTGAAACTGAGTTCAGTACTCAGATCAACCACATTACAGAGAAAGATTCAACAGAAGAAGACAACAGTGAAGAAGGCTCAGATGTTGTATATGCACAGGTCCACGTGTTAAACAAAAAACCAAAAGCCATCAGTGTTCTGCCTGAGGTCATTTATGCTCAGGTGAAAAAGTAAAAATAATAGTTTTTTACATCTCACAAAAAAGATTCTAAAAATAAAACAAAACAACTGTCTTATTTTGCTTGCTGTCACTTTAAACTATTTGTCTTTCTTAAAACATTTCAAAATGCAGATGCAGACTATTTTTCCAGTCATGTATTTTGTCATTGAGGATTTTCTAAAAATACAATCTCATTATAAGTAATAAATAATATCATCTCATTCTCATTTTGAAATCTTGTGTTGTGTCTCATTTCGTGAGCTTAGTCTCTCGTCTCGTGGTGAGTGGATTCTAACTTAAACACCTCTGATTGGCCTTGCGTTCAAGAAGTCTACAGACATAGAGACACATGTAGACACAATTTAAGTCAAGTCAAGTCAAGTCAAGTCACCTTTATTTATATAGCGCTTTTAACAATACAGATTGTGTCAAAGCACTTAACAGAATTTACATTCTGTAGACCTGACTATTGCATTAAGATTGCAAGCAGTATTGATAATGTAAAAATGTGATGTGCAGTCAAAGTCAAATGTCCTGGTGTGTTTTCTCTTTAAACAAATGTTCTAACCAATACACTTGTTGTGCTTTGTGGAGTTTTGATGTGTTTTATGGACTTGATAGTGTTTCTTAAATGTGGTGATTAACCACATCTAGAAACAATATCTAGAAACAAAATCGAGCTAATCAATCAAAAGTTATATATCGAGGGGTGAGAACCAGAAGGGCGTAAGTGACATTTCACCAACTTAAACAAAATTTTTAGAGAAGAGACACGAAATTCTTAGTGTATTGCATTTTATTAACATCATAAAGGCAATGCAAACCTCTTTTTTATCAAATGGCCGTACATTATCAAAGGGACATACATAAATTCACAAACTGTAAAGCAATTTTGAGTCTTCAAATAGCTGAAACATATTTTGAGTAGGCCTATTTCACAGCATGACTCTTATTTTGACATGCTCTACATTCTCAGACGCAGATTAATATATATTATTTTAATTTTAAGGAATTATATGATGGTATGACCCAAAGAAGTCGATAATAACCAATAGGCATATTTGTATTCAAACAAATCAGCATGTTGAAACATGACATCACATTCACAAATCTTTAATGCAAATACCCACAAAAAAGAAAGAAAGAAGAAAAAACAACCAACCATGGATGACCACAGGTTACCTAAAGAGTGAAGACAGAAGTGGCCTAAAAAACAGAAGTGCTCTCACTGCAGTCATGCTCACAGCAATCACAAAAATGTGACTAAATCACCACATGATCCCAGCCACCTCACCACCATCATTCACACAGTGAGTGAGAGCAGCTCTGTGGCCACTACTGGTTTAAAAAAAATAAAACACCAGAAAACCTACAAAAAAAAAAAAGAAAAAAGAAAAAAACCCAGCATAATTAATGGTGGGTAATGCGTATTAAACAAACAACACGTCAGCACCATGAAACAGTACCATTCACCACCATTTTTTGTTGCATATGCGCATTGATTTGGTTTTGCACTAATCAGTTCTCCCACAATGTGGTAATCTGGCCTGTTTGCATATACCCTAAAAAACTAAGTATATTTGGGCCTTAAACTCTCCTCTGTTATCCCAGGTCCAACATCCAAACAAAACAAAAAAATTAAAGACAATAACAAGAATATTAATTCTAAAGTAAACAGTAACCCTGCATCCTTGTAAGGTAAAACACTCTATTACAACAAAAAAACATATATATAAAAAAACACATCAATAAAATAAAACGCTACACATGATTAAAAGCAAAGTTCCCTTTATATTCAGGCAATAATCCTATTATTCAGGCAAAAATCCAGCAACAACACTAAAAACAAAACAAAAGAAAAAATAATAACGTCATTAAAAAATGCTCCTGACAAATTCATTCAATTATAAAACGATAACCTCCTTAGTGTATCATATGTTCAGCTCTCAATGACGCTCTGCCAGTATTAAACATAACTGTTGTCCACTACCATTCTTTTCTCAATTCAAGTGCTAAATCTGCCACAACATGAATCATGATCAATAGGAGTAGAGGAAGCGAGAGAACAAACAAATCTCACTACTTACACCCCCCCCCCCACCCCCAGATTGTTAGTCATGGAATCCCCAATGTCAGCCCTGGTTAGTCAAGCCCAGGCCCGGCTGTACGGGGGTACTAGACAGTGCTAAATATACCCTCAAAAGAAAGCAGAAGAAATTGAAGATCTGGCAAACTGTCCAACGTGTTTTTGCAGCGTTGAGCAGTGTAGCCAATCACAGACATATCTGTTGATTTCTTGAACACAATGGCCAATCAGAAACATTTTAGTTTGTCAGAATTCACTCACCGCTGAAAGCTCCAGAGTTTCTATTAAGTGCAGTTTGCACGCTTGTGAATCATCTAAGTGCAAACTTGATGTAAATAAGAGATTCAGTGTGAAATTTAGACAGTTTCATTGATTATAACGGAACTTTGTGAGTTTGTGATGAACTAAGATGAGTGACTGCTTTTTAATAATAAAGGGAGCGCACTTTGCACACTTTCTAATCTATTCAGAATTTGAATGAAACTTTCATTTTTTGGACACATACACGCTGCAAAGTTTCGAGAATGACATCCGCATATTTATGCTGGATTTATTCTCGAAATAGCAGTGATTGAGTGATAAACAAAGCAATGGACATGTCTAAAAAAATATGTGAGAGCCCTCAGTGATTAAATTTAGGAACCGGTCCTGGCCAAACTTACACAGACAGCGCACATTCAGAGTGAGATCTAGTTCACGGACCAAAAGCATTGTGTAAACTTTATTGAGATCGGGAGATATCAACCAGCAATTTAATTTCTAGTAACGGATGATAGAAAGTTCAGGAATGAATGGTATACAATTTTGACAGAATATAGTCCCACAACTGATCAATTATTTTTTCCTCATGTGTCTCGCATTTGGTAACAAAGATTCAAAACGGACACATTTCAAGTAGACAGGACAAAGACATGGCAAAACCAGCACTTCTCGCATGTTGCCAATACTTTGCTATTCAAAGTCAAAGTGTCATTATCACTGTCTGTGAGCAGCAAAAGCTACCAGCGTAACAAATGAGCAATCTGAAAAATCTTCTAGTAATTTTATATTTATTATAGGGATGCACCGATACCACTTTTTCCAGTACTCGCCTGATACTGATACTTTTATTTTTGGTACTTGCCGATACCGAGTACCAATACCAATATTTTCATTGCATTTGTAATTTTTTTTAATATTGCGTACAGAAACCAAAAGAGTATGTATAATGTTAGTTAGTTAACTTCATTTATCAAATAGATACAGTCAAACCAAAATTTATTCAGACACCTTCAACATTTCTCACATTATCAGTGTTTATTCGTTATAGTTTAGAAAATGGTAATAAAATATGACATGAAATCAGAGTTAAATTGTGTCAGAATTCAGCTTGATAATGTCAGATAACTTTGATAGAAAGGTATATAATGGATTACCATCAACCAAAAATTATTCAGACAGCTGTTAGTATGACAATATTTACACAACTACCAATACCTTGTCGGGCAACCCTTAGCCTTAATGACAGACTGTAGTCTCCTGGGCATGCTGTCAACCAGGTTCGTGCAAACCTGAACTTCAATTTTTTCCCAGACTTGGTCTGAATAATTTTGGTCCCAAATTTGTATCAATTTTACTGTATATCATTCCGTTATTTTCACACTTAATTATGCCCATTAAAATGTATTTTACAAGTTTTTGTTATTTTCACTGTTCATTTTTTTTTAGCACGGGACACCATATAAGCAGAAGAATACTGGTTCTTACTTGTATCATCATAGATTATAGATTCATACATTTGTGATACTGAATGAGATTTGAAAATAGGGAAGACTTACACCCAGCACATTTTGACAGTCACTGCTCACAGTAATGAATTAAACTGACATACTGGTTCACAAGGTCTAATAAGGTCAGGTTTGTGTAAAGAATGACTGTAATTTCATTTTTGCGGTTGAACAGTAAACTATATAGTCCCATATGTTCTGTTGTGTGTGTTCTGTTGTTGCATTTATTTAAGTAAATGGCAATACTTAGTGTGCCTATTTTAGCAGGGCTTTGTTTCTTTAACTGTTTAAGTATATTAGTTAAATCAGTAAGTGAATCATAGTTAAATAACAATCAGTTGTTAAAGAAGACAAAAGTAGCTAAAAATGTTTAGTAAAAGTTTAACTGCTTCTGTGACTTGAGACTGTTAGCTGAGGCAGTCATGGCCTAAAGGATAGAGAGTCAGACTTGTAACCCAAAGGTCATGGGTTCGAGTCTCAGGTCCGGCAGGAATTGTAGGTGGGGGGAGTGAATAAGCAGCGCTCTCTCCACCTTCAATACCACGACTGAGGTGAGACCCTTGAACCCCATTGGCTGCCCACTGCTCCGGGTGTGTGTTCACAGTGTGTGTGTGTTCACTGCTGTGTGTGCGCACTTGGATGGGTTAAATGCAGAGCACAATTCCGAGTATGTGTCACCATACTTGGCCACACGTCACTTCACTAATAGTAAACAGACAAGAAAACGCTCTGATAGGATGGATTCATGCAGATAAGCTTTGTGAATCTGTGGTAAGTTTGAACAGAGAGAATGAGTGCTCACTACTTTAGATTCTGGTCATGATTTGTAAATTAATACATTTTTATGCGAGTCTGTAACAGATGTTGCAAGTTAACAGTGTCTTATAAATTGAACACAAGTTATGGGATGATGATATCTAATCAACAGATAGCGTAACATTATGCACATATCTTTTTCTTTGTAAAACATGATTTAAAACACACAAGAAATAGAAGAAGGAAGAATCTCTAGTGACGTCTATGGTTCCTACAAATATCTTCCTGTGATGACTTTACATTGGGGGTGTAGTGTAATGTCACATGAAGCATTTTAAAAAAAGGCAGTTGCAACATAGAGGAAAATTTTAGGAACATCTACTTAGAAGTTAAACTACTCGTCGGAGGTAAGAAATTTAATTATTGCACTTTATATAGGCTAAAACTTGAAAACAAACCTGATCATTTCAGAGTTTAAATAACTGAAAGTGAGAGCTGTGAGTTGTTTATGGGAGAGAATTTGCAGTATTTTATCAGCTTACTGTGAGTTCCTGTGAGTTTTTCTGTGAATCAAGTCTCAGTTCCAGACATTTATCTCCATAAATGTTTTAGCACAATAAAAGGTATTTAGTTTTTGCCACAATGAGAAAATAATTTGGTACAACCTGTATTCATGTATGTTTTTGTATTAATAGAAGTATATAAATGAGTGTAACAGTGAAAATGTGGCTTATCCTTATAGATCATTCTATTGCACCAAGTAACAAATATAGTAATGAGGTATGGTTGTTAAATGTCCGTGACAGATATGTATTTTGTGTCGTATAGTAATAAAGTGTACTCTGAAGTTGTTTTGGACTCTTTCGTTGCTATTGTAAAGTCCAGTGTCATCCTCTCTACGCACCCTGATGGCAGGAAACCAGATCTCTTCCTTTATTTTCATCAGCTCTGTGTTGGTACTTACTCACTCAGGTTGGTCAATCTTTGTCATCATTATGAATAAGGATGAGTATGATTATAATGTGTAATAATAGGAAAAACCAAATGCTCATTTCTTCATGTGTCTAGCATGGCTAATGTGTTTTTATGTTCCAGCTGATGATATCTACTCTGCTGTGATGCCTCAGACAGTAACAGCTCTGACAGGCTCTTGTGTGCAGATTCCTTGCACATTCAACATCTCCAATTTTGAGGACAAACGTAAGATGTCAAAATCTATTTATGGGATCTGGCTAAAAAACAAATCACAGTATGAAAACAAAGACAGTTTAATAGCTTTTAACAGCAGTGAAAACATAATTAGAGGATTCAGTGACATACAGATGACTGGAGATCTCAGTGAGAGGAACTGCACAACAGTCTTCTATAACATCATGAATAATCATTCTGACCGCTATTACTTCAGACTGGAAATGGAGCCAAATGTGTTCAGAGCAACATTTAACCCCAGTACAGATTATTCATCTGATTCAAGCAAGACTGTGAGGATCAGTGTCAGAGGTAAATGTCATCCCAGACCATCCACACACCAAAGTACAAAGATGAATTTGTCCAACTTTAAAAAGAAATGAAAATGTTAATTACATATTGATTATATTGATACTAAGTTTTACACTATATATATGTCAACAAACTGCATTTTTGAAAAATACTATAACATTATAAAACTGTATCTTCTGTGTTGAGGGGTTGCATTTTTATGCATATAGTAGCTGAAACATAGTAATATAAAAGATACAAAAAAAAAAAAAAAAAATATTGGCAACAGTGATTTTACCTTGTAAAACAATCTTTAAGTGCAAATGTGCTAAACCTCACCCTAAGTGTGAAAACCTGACCTTCTAACATGACTGTGCATATGTTGCACGTTTTCCGTAATGCTGTTTGCCATCATTTACCCTGTAGATTCACCACAACCTCCTGAGCTGAAACCCAGTGAGCTACAGTATGTGATGGAGAACACTACAGTCAATCTGAGCTGCTCTGCTGAAGCCCCCTGCCCCGAACAACCTCCTACAATATCCTGGTCTAACATCCCTGAATCTGCCCTCATTACAACACAGTTACAGGAGAAACCTGATAAAACCCAGTCAGTGTTTTCATACATGACCTTCAAAGCTTCATACAAAGATCACAGGAAGAACATCTCCTGCACTGCTACATATCCAAGAAATACACCTGATGCCTCAACTGTGGAGAGCACCGTGATGCTACAAGTCCTGTGTAAGAGATTTGGAGTAGTTTGTGTTTCTCATAATTCTTGATGTGATTAAATGAATATGTCATTGCTGTGATTTAGGATCAGGTATCAGTTTATTCTGCTTGTGTGGCTTTTAAAGTTCCTCCAAAAGAAACTCACATCATCATTACTCCATCTGTTGGCACTAATGTGACTTTGACCTGCAAAAGCAAAGCCAGTCCATCAAATGACTTGAACTACACCTGGTATAAACATGGAGAGCAGACGCCAATAGCTTGGGGAAAGAAGATTAATTTAACCAAAACTCAGAATCAAACAGGATCATACGTTTGCATTGCACAAAATAAACATGGAAAACAGTCATCAGAAGAGGCCCAGCACACAGATGAAGGTAAATAAAGCACTGTTTTTGTATTTTTATGTTCAGATGCATCATGGATTCATGAATTTTAACTTTTGCTTTTGTAATTTAGGACTGAGTGGATTCTCTCATCTGGTGATATATGGCTGTACAGGAGGACTTTTGGCTTTTGTTCTGTTGTCTGCAGTATTTTTCTACTGTATGAGGTAAATATATAATAACGGGAATTCTAGCTCATGTCTGTAATGTTGTATTTATTAATTGCATGTGTATATAATTTATGAATGATCTTTCTTTTTAATTTACTTTTTTTATTGTATTTATTTATTTTCTTCTTTTTTTATAACAGAACAAAGGCTTCAAGACAGGCCCATGTCATAGGAAGTGATCAGGTACATAGTTCAATATACAAGATGTTAACATTGAGTAACTTAAATTTTAAGTTAAATATTGCCAGTTGTTTTGTCCACAACAACAAAAATTGTTTCAAATAAAGTCACAGCAGAACAGACTGTTGCACGTCTGTGTCTCAAACCATAGCTGTTTGATTCCTGAATGAATCAGTGTTTTTGAACCATTCAGTTGAGTGAATGATTCAGTGACATAATCATTAAAAAAATATATGTTTCTGAATAGATCTGTGTATATGAACAAATCGACTGAGAAAAGACAGCAACAGTCATACTGAACATTTTTGTAAATTGTAAATTGTTTGTATAAAAGTAAATAGTTTTCTGCTAATCTTCTAAAGACTAATTCACTTCACTCACTGTATGATCTCCTCAAACAACGCTTCTTTTACAGCAGAAAGAAAGTGATTCAAACAGTAATTTTAAAAAAGATTCTCCCTCTCAGGCGGAGGATAAAAACAGAGACACGATGGCTATCTATGCTAACAATGCCACCGTGATCAGCAAGAATGGCGAGAAGAAAGAAACTGATGATCTCCACTATGGTGAAATTGACTTCTCCAAACTCCAGATGGACCACAAGACAAGGGAACACTCAAACAATGAACCAGAGACAGAGTATGTTGAGCTTCAAGTGACAGAGAGAAAGAGACAAATCAACGGTGCTCAGCAAATGGACAAACTTTATGCTCAGGTGCAGAAAAAGTGATTTTTGCTCATGTTAAATCTTGCTCTTTTGACAGGGCCTGTGCCTCTTGTCAGCCATGGACAGTCACCAGTTTTCACAAATCCCATAATAACATCTCTTTTGACTGGTGTAACATTGTCTAAATAATGAAATAATAATCTACACTGTTAAAAAAAATCTGTAAAAAATCGGATAATGTACTGGCAGATAATTACCAGGACATTTTCTGTTAAATTTACGGACATTTCCTTCAACATTAAAACGGAAAATTCTGTAGATTTACATTTTCTTTTGTACTGTAAACTGACAATCCGTTATGCAGAAATTTCTAAAAGATTATAGCATAGGCCTATCTTTAGTAGCAAATAAATCCAGCACAATATATACAAATTAAACATGGTTTATTTTTACCTATTGTAAACGTTCTTAAAAGGGCGTTCGGTAGCTTTTATTTGCCTAAACAGGTGAAGACAAAAATATTATGACATCAATTAATTTAACAATGTGTTTTAATTTTAAACAGCAACTATACAATCTAAATTAAGAGCAGGGCTCCAAGTGTTTGTGTGCTTTTAGTATCTCTTGCCATGTGCCAGCTTGGGGAAACTACTTTTTTTTCTTTTGCTGCATGTTCAGTCCAAGTTCCATGTTGAGATTTGAAAAAAGCTCAAATTGTACATGGATTCTTGAAGTTGTTCATACATGAGTCTTGGAAGCATTCCCTTCATCTGAACCTTTGACCCTCGTTCAGGATTTCTTTACAGGAAGACTGGAAATGACAAGAAATTAAATGAATGAAAGTGAAGTACAGAGTAACATGCAGAACAGGTTGAGATTGAATTATCAATTCCAGTTCAAACATTGATTATAAAATGCTAAAATTGCATTTCCAGCGGTCTCCAATTGTATCTGTCATGTGATATTGTCAGCAATGTTTTATGATAAACTTAAAAGGTTACTCCACCCCAAAATGAAAAATTTGTTATTAATCACTTACCCCCATGTCGTTCCAAACCTGTAAAAGCTTTGTTCGTCTTCGGAACACAATTTAAAATATTTTGGCCCAGAAAAGTATGAAAAGCATTGTAAAAAAAAGTACTTCTGCCATCAGTGGTTCAATCTGAACTCTATGAATTGACAAGAAAACATTTTGTATGCAAAGAAAATAAAAATAACGACTTTATTCAACAATTTGTTGCATCTGTGTCACAGTAGCGCCATTTTGGAGAATATCCGCTGAACGCAAACTCCACGGATACACTGCTTTTTTTTAAATAACGACTTGCTGAATAAAGTTATTTTTATTTTATTTGCGTACAAAAAGTATTCTCATCGTTTCAAAGTTCAGATTGAACCACTGATGGAAGATGTACTGTTTTAACGATGTCCTTATACTACGTTTCTGTGCCTTGACCGTGTAAAGACTCTTGCAGTCTATAGAGGATCAGAGAGCTCTCAGATTTCATCAAAAATATCGTAATTTGTGTTGCAAAGATGAATGAAGGTCTTATGGGTTTGGAACGACATGAGGGTGAGTAATTAATGACAGAATTTTCATTTTTGAGTGAACTATCCCTTTGATTATTTTCAACTAAACAGCAACACAACAAAATGCTTTATACACAGTTTCATTACATATGTTCCTTACATTTGTATGAATTCCAGCGTAGGTGCCATTCTCCTCTGGATGTTTTATGTTTAAAATAAAATGAAGAGAATGTGTAGGTCAGCCACAATGGGGGAGGAAATGATAACTTCTTGAATGACAGCAATCTGGAATCACCAATAACAATAAACAAATAAGAAATTATAAACAACACATTGTAAATTCAGAAAGCCACTCCAAACATTGATTAAATCATTCCTACACAAACAACTTCAATAAAGTCAACTGAATAAATGACTCAAATACAATTTTTTTGTCAGTATTGAACATCCCTAAAGGTAAATAAAAATGGAAGCATATGGGTAGCAAAATTCAATTTGAAATGTTCAATTTGAAATATGCGAAATGGCAATGCATTGCAATAGATAAAATGGCAATGTAGTTCTGTATATTAATTTACATTTTGCCATACATGTGTCCAAATTTTAGTGCAAAATGAAAATTCAGTTATATAATTTACATTTGCCATTTTCTGCACTAGTTTTAATATGCAAATTTAAAACATATTTTAACACTTTATAAGTTGCAAAATTAAAACAAAATTGTATTACCCAAATAACATGTCCAAGCAAAAACTGTAGCAAAATTATAATTTAAATGCTGTTTTTCAACAGCATTTTTCTTAACATAAACAAGACAATAAAATGTCTAAACCTAACGTTACCTCGTTTGGCAGAAAAGGTGCATTACTCTTGAAGAATTACGCAATGTCAGATCTAGTCGTATAATCTCTTTTAAAAAAAAAGTCATAATGGTATCTTCTTTTCTTGACAATTCCTCTGCCAGCTTCTGTTGAAGGCACGTACAGTGCTCTAAACACAGGTGTACGACACTTCAGATTTAACGTTATCACAGCTGCTTAACATCACCTCAGTAATGTTAATGCTTTACGACACGCTCAGTAACAAATACACCACATCAACAACAACTAAAAGTTAATAAACTTTTATTAATAAAACTGAAAGTGAGCACACTGTAACACGTAACTTACCTCCACGTCGAGTAAGACGGTGTGCTGAAAATGTTGAATATGACGGCTCCGACATTCATTTGCCAAACAAGGAAGACAGCAACTAGGTTAACGTTACAGTTTGTTACATTTATCAAAATATAATTTCCCACGAAACTGTTAGAACGTTTCCTCAAACCCGAAATCTGACTTTAAAATGATTTTTTTACCGAGACTATCTCCGTGAATAATGGCGTCTGCTCAAGCACTGTTTTCGCGCCGAAAATCGACTGAGCTTCTTGTTCCCACAATGCAAAGCGTAATTAAAAAAATACAGATAAACACCTGTATAAACCAAATACAGAAAATTTCTTCAAATTATTACGGTATATTGTACTGTATTTTTACGGATTTTTACATACAAAAGGAATAAATACGCAAAATATATTTCACTTAGGGGCCTAATAAACCAAACGAAAGAAAAAGCTGTTCCACGGTTAAACAGTTCAAATAATCACGCTGGCGTCTCATGCACACAAAACATGGTTATCACTTCTATTCCTTAAAAATAACCAATGACTTTTTAAACCGTTTAACTGGTCCTGGAGAGCCCACAGTCCTGCAGAGTTTAGCTCCAACATTAAAAAATCACCTGCCTGGCTTAAACACTAGATCTTGATTGGCTTGTTCAAGTGTGTTTGCATCTATCGCTATTTACACTTAGTCTTTTGATATAGGCTATGATAATGATGCTGATGCTGCTGATGATAATACTACTACTACTAATAATAATAATAATAAAGAAAGGAAGAATATTAGGCTACATATTGGCCTGCACGGTATGTGCAGTATGGGTTAATATAATAATACTTAATTCTTCACTTTCTTAAATTCAAAACAAAATATTAATCTATTCATAATATCCATTTCTGAATATCTAGGTTGCTATGGTCAAGTCAAGTCACCTTTATTTATATAGCGCTTTTAACAATACAGATTGTGTCAAAGCACCTAACAGTATCAAGTTGGAGGATAGAGTGTCAGTAATGTATAATAATAAGATTAAACACTCAATTTTCAGTTAAAGGCATTTCATTATTGAATTCAGAGATGTCATTGTCTAGCTCAGTTTAGTTTAAATAATATCTGTGAAATTAAATTGACGATAATCGCTAGAAATTAAGTGTCCCCAACTGAGCAAGCCAGAGGCGACAGCGGCAAGGAACCAAAACTCCCTCTGTGACAGAATGGAGAAAAAAAAACCTTGGGAGAAACCAGGCTCAGTCGGGGGGCCAGTTCTCCTCTGGCCAGGATATTATTGTTTATTTATTGTTTACATATTGTTTTAATTAAAACTTTAAATGTATTATATTTCTATTTTAATATTGTTGCAATTTCTAACAATAATAGTATTATGTAGTTAGGTATTTTATTATATTTTTAGTTATTTGTTTTATTTTTAGTTTTATTGTATTTTAAGTTGAGGTCTTCACTGGGATTATGTCCCCGGGGCTCATCCAGGGGTCCGGCCTCCGCCGACATTCTGGGCCGCAGACATCATCTCCCGGCGCCGATCCACCATCTGATCCAGACACGGACTGAGAAACAGAATAAGAAAGAAACAGACTAATATTAGCGTAGATGTCAATCTTTTTACGATGTAACGAGTACATCGTGTGTTATGGGAAGTGTTCCCGGTTCCGGTTGATCTAATTAATGCAGCCTAACAATCCTTTAACAGATTTGAATAATAGAAGTGTATTAGTGTGTTATGTGTATGCCAGGTTAAAGAGATGGGTCTTTAATCTAGATTTAAACTGACAGAGTGTGTCTGCCTCCCGAACAGTGTTTGGTAGATTGTTCCAGAGTTTGGGCGCTAAATAGGAAAAAGATCTGCCGCCTGCAGTTGATTTTGATATTCTAGGTATTATCAAATGGCCAGAGTTTTGAGAACGCAGCGGACGTGAAGGACTATAATGCGATAAGAGCTCGCTCAAGTACTGAGGAGCTAAACCATTCAGGGCTTTATAAGTAATTAACAAGATTTTAAAATCTATATGATGTTTAGTAGGGAGCCAGTGCAGTGTTGACAGAACCGGGCTAATGTGCTCATACTTCCTGGTTCTAGTAAGAACTCTAGCTGCTGCATTTTGAACCATCTGTAATTTGTTTATTAAGCGTGCAGAACAACCACCCAATAAAGCATTACAATAATCTAACCTTGAGGTCATAAACGCATGAATTAATATTTCTGCATTTGACATTGAGAGCATAGGTCTCAGTTTAGATATATTTTTAAGATGAAAAAATGCAGTTTTACAAATGCTAGAAATGTGGCTGTCAAAGGAGAGATTACTATTAAATAGCACACCTAGGTTCCTGACTGATGACGAAGAATTTACAGAGCAGCCATCAAGTGTTAGACAGTGTTCTAGGTTATTACTTGTGGGGGTTTTAGGTCCGATAATTAACACCTCTAATTTTTCAGAATTTAGCAGTAAGAAATTACTCGTCATCCAGTTTTTTATATCGACTATGCATTCCATAAGTTTCTCAATTTGGTGTGTTTCACCAGGCCGTGAAGAAATATAGAGCTGAGTATCATCAGCATAACAGTGAAAGCTAACCCCGTGTTTCCTAATGATATTTCCCAAGGGTAACATATAAAGTGTGAAAAGTAACGGCCCTAGTACTGAGCCTTGAGGAACTCCATACTGCACTTGTGATCGATATGATACCTCTTCATTCACTGCTACGAATTGATGGCGGTCCAATAAGTACGATTTGAACCATGCTAATGCACTTCCACTAATGCCAACAAAGTTTTCTAGTCTATTCAAAAGAATGTTGTGATCGATAGTGTCGAACGCAGCGCTAAGATCCAGTAGAACTAATAGAGAGATACAACCACGATCAGATGATAAGAGCAGGTCATTTGTAACTCTAATGAGAGCAGTCTCAGTACTATGATACGGTCTAAATCCTATGGTCACGCAGGTTCATGCATTAATGGCCACGAGAAATAAATGTCGTTCTCTAAACATAAGAAGTCGTGCTCCCCTACCTGCCATCTTTTTAATCATTTTGTCATGAAAAGATTTGTTTTATTTTAAAAAAAAAAATGAAATAGGCACATTAGGCCTACATATAATTATCACAGAAACAAATCCACAGCTGAACCACGGCAACATGTGGTGTTTGCGTAATCAGCGTAACCTATTTGAAGGAATCAGGATTGAACTCACTCATTAAGACAGTGACTTGGCGCCACCTAGTGTCTGTTTTAGTTTCATATTAAACGTACCATTTAATTGAATGCCTTCAAAATTTAAAACATTAATTTCATTCAATTTTATGCATTTGTAGGCTAATTGCAGTGTAAATGCATTCAGTAATGATGTCTCTGATGGCTTTTGTTGACACTGATTGGATTTTTACTAGTAACAGCCCTTTATTATTTTAACTAAATTTATCGATCGGATTAAGAGCGTGGCATTCCATATTCATGATGCGTACATTAATACTTTTTTTTTTTTAAATGCCCATGGACATCAGTTTACGGTTTTGTTTCTGATGCTGTCAATGTTGATTTTGGTTTTTGGTTGCATTAAAAAAAAATACAGTTAGCTCAAAAAGCTGAGGGCACACGACAGGCGCTGTTTGGATGAGCATGCTTGTATGTTCAATGTGTGTGTTTCACTAGCTCCGTTCCCATGGACACCTTTTCTTTGACCTAATTCTGGATATTTCCAGCCTAAGACGCGTGATTAATCCATATCTAAAGCGTGTCTACACCAAGAGAACCCATTATAATCAGTTGATGCATGATTGCCCACACGGGAAGTGGCGAGAGGTGACAAATCTTCTACAGTAACTGATGCCTCCTTCTATTCCGAATCTTGGAAACATGCCTTGTATGTGTTGAAAGTGAAACCTAAAAAAACAGCGCGCAGAAGAGAGCGATTGCACGCTTTCACGAGCTTCAGCAAATGCACGCGATCACAGATTGCACGCTTTCCAGCCGAAACAACCCCCACGTGAAACTGAAATGATAACTGTGATATAAGATTTTTGCCATATCGCCCATCTAAGTCATTCATCCCACACTATCAACAGGCATGTTATGTAGACTACACTTCTTGTACTTCGTTTGGGCACCTCAAGGTGTCACTGTGGCCTCAAGCTTACCCCTCGACTACTCTGGCTGGATTGTGTTTCCTGACATAAAACATGCCTTCCTCATTACCCTACAGACAAAGAAATGTAGAAATAAATAAATGTGGAAATAAATACGTAAATAAATACATAAATGTGAAAATAAATAAAAGTGGAAATAAATAAATAAATGTATAAATAATAAAAAATAAATAAATGTGGAAAAAAAATAAAAATACATAAGGAAATAAAATGATAAATAATTATTTATTTTTGCTTTTTTACTTTTCTTTGTATATTTATTTATATATTTATTTATTTATTTTTGCTTTTTTTTACATTTCTTTGTACATTTATTTATTTATTTCTAATTATGGCAGGATTGGCATTCCATACCTTCGCTCTGTTGCTATGACTCCTCAGGATTGCAGCACGTTCTCAGTGATTTGATGGCCTGTGATTTCATGAGCGAGGTAAACTGTCCGCAAAGCGCTTGCCCAAGCGGAAAAATGCGCTAACTGCCAGAGGCTGCCAGATTAGGCTGCCAGATCTCGACTGCCGAAAATTACATTGTGTTTGATGCAAAACTAACTTTTAAAACAACAACAACACGTAACTGTATATTTTCATGCTTTCTCAAGCAAAGCAAATTTTGAAAGTCCACTGAAAACATATCTGGTCATAGACAATGTTGAAGATGTTATTGTCAACATGCCTAAGTAGTAAATACAATTATTTAATTAATTAATTAATCCTTAATTAAGATTAAGCAGTGATGGGAATAACGGCGTTATAAATGGTTTTCAGTAACGAGTAATCAAACTAATTACTGTTTCCCCCGTTACAACGCTTACCGTTGCTGACAATAAAATTCGGCGTTACTATAATTTATTATAATATTATTATCATTGTATTTTTCAGTTGATCTGAATGGATGCGCAGTGTAGCTGTATTTGACGTACCGTAAACTCTAGTGTGAAGCGCACGGCTCAATAGCTCTGTCTCTCTCTCTCTCACACACACACACACACACACACACACACACACACACACACGCAAAGAAAGATACAGAGCGAGAGAGTCTTGCATAACATGCAGAATTGACGCACTACATGTAGACAATATTCTTTGTTGTGTTTTCCTGTCAAAATAACGGAGTTCCTTTGGAATTCGTCAGCTTTTAAGAATTGCCGGGATCTCCGGTAGTGGGCGGAGCTAATGCGCAAACGACAATCTCATTGGCCGGCGCTCACCTATTATCATCCCTGTTGAGCGAACCCATGCAACGTGATTGATATTCATGAACCCAGCAGCTCCATTAATCCTTAGTGCGTTTTATATTGTTATTAGTGGTATAATTCGTAGTAGTTTTGTTATCTTATAATTTTTTTCCCCCTATTTTATAGAAACACTAAATGACAAACAATATCTTAAGCACCACCACCAGTCCTAAATTCAGTCAACATGATAAATATGAATTCATACTTGGTTATTCTAATTACTAAAGTTATATCATCATATAATGCTAAATTATCATATTATCATATTATAATGCTTGACTAACTGATGCTAAGTGTCAATAGATAAATAGTGTCGATTAATGTACAATGTTTTATAATAATAATTTATTCTATTTAGTGTCCATTTCATTCATTTAACATTTAATATTGGGGCATCCAAGTTATTTGACATTTGAACATTTTTTTTTAAAAAGTAACGCAATAGTTACTTTCCCTGGTAATTAGTTACTTTTATAATGATGTAACTCAGTTACTAACTCAGTTACTATTTGTGAGAAGTAACTAGTAACTATAACTAATTACTTTTTTAAAGTAACGTTCCCAACACTGAGATTAAGGTCTTAATCTTAATCTTAGCACTCAGCATACCCGGTTAAAAAAGTCACCGCTCGCCACTGATATATAAATACTGTATATCAGCATAAACACACATCACTAGACAGGTAGCGAACACATCTAGTATAAAGGGATAGTTCACCCAAAAATGAAATTCTGTCATTAATTACTCACCCTCATGTCGTTCCAAACCCGTAAGACATTTGTTCATCTTTGGAACACAAATCAAGATATTTTTGATGAAATCCGAGAGCTCTCAAAGAATTGTTGAATAAAGTCATTATTTTTGTTTTCTTTGCACACAAAAAGTATTCTCGACCCGTGTTGGCAAAATGTGTGGGAATGTGCACAGGCTGATTTTAAGCTACAGACAAAAAAAAAAGTGAAAAATGAAGATTTTAGTCGATTTTCAGGTTCGAGTTCATTAAGCCCATGTCTATTGATCCCAATGCTCTAAACAGTAATTAATTCATTAATTACTATTGGGTAATAAATAAATTAATTACCAATTGGCTTGTTTCTCGTGGTGCCACTGACTGACATATGAATCGCTCACATAAAGACCTTTCCGAAAGCATGCGATCTAGATAAATATACACATACTGTATACACAGAATCAGGCATTTCACACAAACATAATCTGTTATGTCTTAAGTGAACTTTTGGGGAACTGTTGGAATAAAACATCTTATGTGTAACATTATATTAGGTCAGTGCAGGACTTACTATAGACCCTACAGGCCGTCTGTCTCCTTAATGTTAATCTAACAAGAAAATAAAATATCGCTGCTCTTGATTGAACTGCTTTTGTAGTTTTAATAATCAAATTATTTGTAATGAACACACTGAAGTGATTTTTACATTTGATTATTTGTCTTTCTTACTTGAATGCTTTTGTTTAGATGTAAAATGAAAAAAGTAATGTATGCTTATATTTGTTTCTTTCTAATATTAGTTCTACTGTTGTTGTTGTTTTGCATCTGTTCTTATTTTTAATAACAAAGATTAAAAAAATGGTTATATTGTGATCATTAATAAAGTAATTAATATTAAGAAAGGAAGTGGAGGAAACAATGATTGTTATGTTGATAGGTGATTTTGCTTTGGAACCTTCAGAAAACTTCAACTTTATTTTTCTCAGAATTGAGTTTGCTGACTCTATCGAATTTAAACGGGTGTAGCTCAGTCATTTTTTGTCCAATTCCAACAAATCATATATCATTTTGAAGGCCATATATCATTTTGAATGTGAAAATAAAAATAACAAAGTTTTGAGTTTCGACTCATTTTGCCAGCACGGGTCACATTTTCTTAACATTTAGAATTAATATTCGGCTAAAATGTTGTAAGCACAATGTGTTTAAAGAGAATAAAAATAATATCAAAAAGAAATATTAGTCCTGCCTGTAGTTGATTAATTCCAGCAATGACTTTCTTAAGACGCACCCTGTTTATAGCATGATTTACCACATTGTTAGTATGTTTTACCGTGTTGCTAGCAGGTTTATAGCAGACGTAGCACACTGCATGTTTTAGCAGGATTTAGCCTAACACGTTGCTAGAATGTTTTAGCATGTTGTTCTAGGGTAGTCATCATGCTTTGCTAGTTAAAGGCAGCTTAAATACTCTATTAGAGTTATTGTACAGAAGTTTTGACCCCCTCAGTGAAATTCTATGGGACTCTATAATTTTGATTGTGTTTTTAATGAAAATCATAAATCTGATCAGTTAGAAATGGTATAGCATATTGTGTCAGACCAGTCCAAAAGTCTGACATGAGTTTGGTGGTTGTTTAAAAACTCTAGGAGGAGGTACAGTTTAAAATGTAGTCTCAGAAGGAGAAGAAGTAGATCACTAGGTTGGCTTTTTCAAGCCAGCTTAAATATAGTATAGTATGTTATGTATTAAAGCTTTTGGCACTTTTTTGGGATTAAGATTCTTTGTTTTTAAATTTGGTCATGGTAAATCCATAACCTGTTAAAATTACAGAGGAACTGGAAGGATTTAACTTCCGCATTATGTCTGAAAATAATTGAGTGAAAACAAACATAACTTCTGTTTTTCTCTCAATTATTGTACTGCTCGAGGTAAGGAGTCTATCAAATGTTTATTTTGCATTTTGTCTTTAAGCTCATTTATTACATTTTAAAAAATATATAATAATAAAATTAATGTAAGATAAAATGTTACAGTCAAAATGGCAATCATAATAAGCCAGGAGTGTCTTTCAGGTGTGGCACCCATGTGAACTGTGTTCATTTTGTCAAGATGTCTGTCATTCTGTTTATGACTTTTCCGTTCATAAAGCATGAATTTGTACTGGTATCTTCAGGTGAATTCCTTGTGGTGAAAATAAATGATCAGAAAGCTTTAGAAAAAAAGCTTTAGACCTGTTATGCAAAACAAAAGATTTTAACATGTCCATATAAATGGCAGCAATGTGAAGTTCCTTTCTAGATTAAACAAATATATATATATATATATATATATATATATATATATATATATATATATATATATATATGTGTGTGTATATATATATATAAATATAATAATATTAATAATAATAATAATGTGTTTTCATGTTTGTGTGTGTTTGTATCTACAGCATTTAAGATGTCTGTCTTTCGTTTCATATTTTTTCTGTTCTTGTGTAAAGGTGTACTGGCATTTTCAGGTGAGTCAGTTTCTAGTGCTGTCTAACTCAATAGAAAATGATCAGAAAGCTTTTTGTATTACACTAATTGTGTGAAACAAACAATTTTAAAGTGTATTTGTATGTTTACATTGCTTTCTGTTTTCAGGACCTACATATTATGCAGAATTGCCTTACAGAATAACGGCACTGAGTGGCTCTTGTGTGCAGATACCTTGTACATTCGATGCACCAGAGACCACAGTGAAGAACACAGAAAGTATATTTGGCTGTTGGATAAAGAAGAACCAAGCTTTTCTCCATCCAGATAGTTTGGTGGATTTTAATGGAAGCACAAACCCCATCAGAGGATTTAAGCATATAGAGATACTTGGAAATCTTAGTCAGCGTGAATGTACCACTGTTTTCTATGATGTTATGAACAATCATACAGACAATTACTACTTTAGGGTGGAAGTGAAGAATCCAGATTGGAAAAACACATATCAATACAATCCCATCAACATTTCGGTCTCCGGTAAGCAGGGCTCCACTGTAAACTACTTGTTCTGTTGTTACATTTTTAAAAATTACTCACTGATAATGATTCATGATTATAAAGTCACTAAATATCTTTATAATAAAACTGATTATATGGTTTCCTTAACAGATAAACAAAATGTTACAATTGATAATTTTTGCCCTCTTGATTGATCTTACTAACTCAGTTAGGCTTTACAGATCATTCCATAGGAATAAAGTGAAGATTTCAGAGAGCAGCATGATTTTTAATAAAATACTCTCTTAAAATATATGCTTAGGTTCGGGGCCATATAGCTATGGGTATGCATATGTATGTAGTTGTTGTATGTTTTTTTTTTTTTTAAATGTTACCCTACTTTAACCCTACCCTATGTTTTGCCCATTAGATGTACCTGAGCCTCCCATCCTTACACCCACTGATCTGCAAGAAGTTATGGAGGAATCTACAGTCAATCTGAGCTGCTCTGCTGAAGCCCCCTGCCCCAAACAACCTCCTACAATATCCTGGTCTAACATCCCTGAATCTGCCCTCATTACAACACAGTTACAGGAGAAACCTGATAAAACCCAGTCAGTGTTTTCATACATGATCTTCAAAGCTTCATACAAAGATCACAGGAAGAACATCTCCTGCACTGCTACATATCCAAGAAATACACCTGATAACTCACCTGTGGAGAGCACCGTGATGCTACGAGTCCTGTGTAAGAGATTTAGAGTTATTTTGATATTTCATAAGCCTTATTATGTTTAGATGTGTATTATTATGGTGTCTAGTTTATCTTGAAGATCTGCTTCTATTTTGCCCTTAAGTTCCTCCAAAAGAAACTCACATTACCATTGATCCATCTGATTCTGTGTCTGTTGGCACTAATGTGACTTTGACCTGCAAAAGCAAAGCCAGTCCATCAAATGACATGATCTTCTCCTGGTACAAATGGGGAGAGTCAAAACGACTGGATTATAGAGAACAAATGACTTTTGGTGCAAATAGAAGTAATGCAGGCTGGTACTTCTGTATAGCAGAGAACAAATATGGCATCCAGAAGTCAAAAGAGATCCAGCTGATTGTGGCAGGTGAGTTTAGTTCAGAAATTCAACATGCCAATTATAATCAAAATTCTGTTTTATAACTTGACCTCATCTCATATTGTCTGACGTCTGAACAACATGTCTTTATTTATGTTTTATCTGCCACCGGTTCATTTTAGGTCCATTAGAATCATCCGTGCCTTTGATTGCAGGCTGCGTAGGAGCAGTTTCAGCTTTACTGTTGTTGTTTCTTCTGGCAACACTTTTAAGAAGGTAGGCAAAGATTAAATATGATGTTCCATAAGTGTTTATATTTGTAATTTTGATTTATGAATTTCCTATTGATAGGGTACAAAAGGCAAATGCATCCAGTGAATCCAATGTTAGGGAACCAGACTATACAGATCAGGTATATATTCTATGCTCTTTTAGCGGATTGCATTATTGTTGTTACTAACTTACTTTACTAACTTTTTTTGCCTTATCATGGTCTTATACAGCTTGACACCATTTATGTTAATGATTTCATGAGAAGAAAGTAATGGCAGACCACGTAATGACAATCACATAATCTTCTATGGAGCGATTGACTGTTCCCCTCTTCAAACACCTGCAACGGTGAAATGCCACTTTTACTTCAAATCAGAATCATAAACAAGTTCTAAAAGTGAACAGAATATGTCACCTGCTTGGATAATATACAAATGTGTTATGAACAAAATAGCAACTATTTATTTTACTGGTTAGAAGAAAAAAAAATTATACAATGATATGACATGATAATGATTGGCTGATTTATTCATTATTATATATTCACATTACATATATGATATTGTTGTTCTTCAGACTTCAGTCATATGTTTAGATTACGCCTTTTATAATGCTTTGTTTTTGTTTATAGCTTTATACTCACCCATTTTTTTTATTCATGCTTCATGAATGTTCATTCAAACATGTGATTTCCAGTCTAACACTATATATGTTTTTAAACTAGTACCACTGTTTTTTTATATATATATATATATATATAATACCACCACAAGCAGGGTCAGAACATTTCTTGCAAAATAATAAAGCAACCAGGGGCGGACTGGCCATCGGGAGATGTGGCAGCCAATTTGGCCTGCATTTATTTATTTTTTGTATAATTTATTATTATTATTCTATATTATTGTTGTTTTCGTTGCCTGCCGAATGTACTAAAGTGATTATTTCCGAGTTCGCCATTCAATAATAAAACTCTAATAAATCATGCCTTGACTGGCAACGCGATTCGCCTCGCGCGCACTCCGCGCATCCGCGCGTCCGCCAAAAGGACGCGAGACTCTAGAATGGAGTAGAAGCGCCCAGGTGGAGCAGAGAGACAAAACTGTCCTGTTCAGGGCTTCAAGTGCAGGTCAGTTACATCTGTAAATAGACTATTGTAGTTTCATCTTTGTTTACTTAGTTAAACATTAAACTGCTAGCAAATGTTAGCAGTAGCTGTCAATTACTGCAAACTTAACAAAAGGACATAATTACTATTGTAAAGAGACGGAATTTAGCAGATACATATTCACATAGTTTTTTAACGGGTTTAAGAGGAGTTATGGCAGACAACAACACAACCCTTAGGAAAATGAACCGTGGATTTACTAAAAATAAAATTTACCAAAAACCATGTTAACCACAAATTAATAATGGTTTTGCTACACGATATAGTTTCACCATGGTATTTGTAGTAAAACTCTGGTTATACAAATAGTAATCAATCCACCAAAAACATGGTTACTTTTACCATAGGTCTAATAATACCATGGTTAATTTTCCTTAGGACCAAACATGACCCATGATAATGCAAAAACATATTACATTTTAAGATTTTTCTATAAAGATATATTCAAGATGTAGCTATTATTGTGCTAATTTTGACAAGATAAAACAATGTAATACTTATTTTTTTCTAAAATAAATGTATACTATGTGCAAACAAATTACAATGAGGTGGCTGTTTTGCAACAAGGTGCTGGAAAAGTGACAGGTGCAAGAAAATTAGTGAAAAACGTAAACATACACATGAGAGACATAGAGATGTCAGGGAAAATGAAGAGACTAAAAAGGAAAATGGAAGTTCAAAAAATAACCTTTAATTATTTTGCATGGCCCCAGCCTAGGAATTGAAACTTTTTTATGCAATGATACAAAAAATATTGTTGTCCGGTTTCAAAATTTGTTGTGGGTGTATGGGATGGCCTGGATGGGAGTGAGATTTCCCGGCCTGAAATTTTGTTCCAGTCCGCCCCTGGGGGTTTCTATATTAATTTGATAATTTTCTTAGTGACTTGGACTCTTGAGTTACATAGGGAGCACAAAAAAAAATTCCTTGATATTTTGTGTCTGTAGCCTTTTCAAGACTGTGTACAACCTCAAACTTTACTGAATGTGTAGCTTTGAGCAGAATGGTTAGATATGTTTCAGTTGTAAGTGTAAAACAGCACGCCTTGATCTTCGTGTCTAAACTTAATGGGGTCCCACGTCAAATAGATAGATAATTGTCCTAAAAAAGAAATGAAAGTGAATGTGACATGGCCAAGTATGGTGACCCATACTCGGAATTCGTGCTCTGCATTTAACCCATCCAACGTGCACACACACACAGCAGTGAACACACACACACACACACACCGTGAACATTACCTTTGGATTACGAGTCCGACTCTCTAACCATTAGGCCACGACTTTAAAAACATTAAAACCCCAAAACATTACTTCCCATACCAGGAGTTGAACCCTGGCCGCCTGGATGAAAACCAGGAATCCTAACCGCTAGACCATATGGGACCATAGGGCCTAAATGCTTGACCATACCGACTTAGTCAAACACTCTCAAGAAATTTTTCTTAATTTTCATTTATTTCTATAAACACTGAACGCTGATGGCTCTCAGAGAGAAGGCCTCACCTACAGTACAGTCCTAGTAATGACATTTACAGTCCAACAAACAAAATGTGAGCCGCGTCATCCATAATCCTGATCGTCTGACTTAGTAAAATGTCAGTCACAATAGATCAGATAGGAGGATTTCTGTATTCTGTATGCATTATAGCAATTTTTCTTAAATGATGTATACACTTTTGCATTTCGTAATTCAATGATTTTTAGTCAATTCGCTTTGCGCAAAGATAATTCCTATGTAAAGATTATGTTTGAATTCTTTCTATAACCTTTACAAAAGCATGGAACATCATAGTTCTAAAAATATGTTTGCATTACATCAAATAAATATGACAGAAGTGGAGAAACGAAGATGTTTAGCACATGCACACATTGTAGATGCTTATGTTGCTTTATTTGAGTCACAGAAGATGGCCATAGTGACTGATAACATTCTTTAATGTTTAATGTCGTTGTGTTGAAAAAGATTCTGTGGACAAACACCTCAAGGAAAATGCTCGCAAGGATCATGCAAGGATTAGCATGAACTTGTGAAGGAGTCTTAAAACAAATACGGTCAATCAATCGAAATGTGAATTGTGTCATCTGAACAAGATGATTAAATTAGTGGAGTAATTAAAAACATCATTTAAAAATTTACAGATTTTCTGAATTCTATATGTATTATAAACATTTTCTTGTCTTGCTATACTCTCTTTCTTAGCGATTTTGTCTCTTGAATGTACGAAAGGTTATGGATGAAATTTATCAATACTCTTTACAAGAGTGTAGAAACTTTAATATGCTCAAACTTAAATGAGTGTGCAGCTTTCAGTGCAATAGTTTGATTTGTTTCAGTTATAATAGTTTTAAGGGTAAAACAGCAAGACTTAATTTTCATGTTGATTCTTCATGTTCTCACATCGTGGACAGACACAAAGTTGCACTAAAAGAAATATCTCAAAGAGAAAAGACTGTTAGTTAATTTTCATTTATTCCTATTATGATGACAGCTCACAAAGAGGTGTCTTCACCTAAAAACATACACAGTCCAATCTTGATACAAAATCTTGATAATATGACTAAAACTAGTGGTGAGGAATGACGATTATAGTTGAAACATCCTTGCACATCTCTTTCATGTTGAAAACACAGATGCTGGTGCTTTAATCTTTTAGTAAACCATTTCAAATGGCATGATACCTACAAAAGAGTAAAAATGTACAAGTTTTGTGTTCTAGGTGAAAAAATTACACCAATAAAGTTTTCATGAACATTAGAAAACAACATGTATTTCCTTGGGCTGTTAAACACCTCGGGTAAATAATTTGAAACGTAGGTCTGTCAAATGAGAAAAGCTCAGTCATACATTTAAAAACTTTTCTGAAGTAAAAAATTATGTGTTTGTCACAAACACATCCAAAGAGTTTTCTACTCATGTGAGAAAAGCACTTGGGTGCATTCTCATCAGGCTATTTTAAAGAAATTAAAGAATAAAACTGGAGGGGGCAGTCGTGGCCTAATGGATAGCAAGTCGGACTTGTAAGCGGAAGGTTGTGGGTTCGAATCTCAGGTCCGGCAGGGATTGTTGGTGGGGGGAGTATCCTCCTTCAATACCATGACTGAGGTGTCTTTGAGCAAGGCACCGAACCCCCAACTGCTCCCCGGCGCTGTAACATGGCTGCCCACTGCGCCGGGTGTGTGTTCACTTAGGATGGGTTAAATGCAGAGAATACATTTCACTACTGGTTATATACTCTCTGTATAATTGTGTATGTGACAAATAAAAATAATCTTAAAGTTTAATTTAAAGACAATAGACAGCATGACTTGCTTTAGTGACACACAATGTGTTTAAACTTTTAAACATGTTTAAAACTGTAGGTGTAATTATTTTACTGAGACGTTTTAAGTGAAACGTATATTTGCTATTTTACAGTACACACTATCTACTACGGGCTAGATTAAAATGAAAACATTTCTTAAAAAAAAAAAATAGTAAACATAACATATATGATTTTGCTCATACTTAAAATTTAGTATACTCAGATTGTGTGTGTGTGTGTATGGCTCAGGTATACCGTACGTTATGGGGGACAAAGATGGCAATATTCAAAATCCTTGTCCTTGTGGGGTATATTTTTTTTTTCCCCACTGAGGAAACAAGCTTATAAATCATACAGAAGGAAGTTTTTTGAAAATCTTAAAATGCACAAAGTTTTCTGTAAGGGGTATGTTTATGTGTAAGGTCGGTGTGGGGTGATGGAAAATACAGTTTGTACAGTATAAAAACCATTACGCCCATGAAATGTCCCAATGTGTGTGTGTGTGTGTGTGTGTGTGTGTGTGTGTGTGTGTGTGTGTGTGTGTGTGTTCATTGTATAAAGCAGAGCTTATTTAAAATGTTTATTTGTTTGTCTTGTCATATCATGTTATGTACTTTGATTTCTTTTAAACAATATTGTTTAGCACAATGGTCAACCATTGTTGTTGTGCTTTATAAATAAAATGAACTGAACTGAACTAAAGCATGATTCTGTGCGCATCTATTTGAGGTGGATGCTGTAAAGCCATTAACACAAGCACAAAGAGGATACTGTCGTCCACTGTCAGTTAGACCCCACAATCACCTTCACTGTCAGAAGTAAATGGATAGGTGAGGTGGACTGGTGGATAGTTGGTGGTTTGAATAATTTTTAACTTAAGACTCCTCCTTATAAGTTTATCTATTCAACCTACAGATTAGGTTGTTCTGATCCTACAGAGGTGTTAGCATACATGCATAGAGATGATGAAGAAAAAACATGCCCGGACATAGCCCCTTATTCAGAGGTGGATGTAGATGGGCCGGTAGGAACAAAATGGTGACTAGGCATTAACATTTAGCCTATAGATCAGACAAACATTGATCCTGTTAAGGTGTCAATACGCATCCTTTGCTCAGCCATTATTCCACAATCAAGAAGAACCCAACACCTCCAGACTGGAAGCTAGCTACAGCTCAGGAGGAACGCCATAAAAACCCCCATGGCAAAGGTAAGAGATAAAAACATCATAAATCCACTCATAAATCCATCAAATGTCAAATCTAACATCTGTTTTGATCAGTTGATCGGTCAGGGGTGGCAGGACCCTGTGACGTGACAGTCAGGGTGACAGAGGGGGGTGACAGAGCCATAAATCACGTCATAAATCTACCCATGGACACATTTGACATATGACGACCTGTCAATCAACGCTGACAGGGGGTCATAAATCATCAAAGTTACACAAAGTGTATTATATTACTACTGACGTTTATGAAACCGCTTTAGTCCCGATTGTTTTGTTAGGTTATTTCAAGTCAGGTTTTGGACATTAATCCCCGCTTTTCTTAGCTTCTTTTATTCAACGGCCATCTGGTCTCCTCTTGTTTTATTTATTTATTTATTTGTTTAACTTTGCAGATCTTTTTCATACATTACACATTAAAGGAAGTTGGAAATGTAAAAAAAACAAAAACAATGGGACCCCTTTAATATTTTATTTACATAAATATTTACATCTTATATCAAGTAACCAGAATGTAGATTATATTTAAGAGCACTATAAGTGCATTTAATATTATTCTAGTTATATTCCTTGTAGCTGCTGGAGCATATATTATTATTTCATTATTTAGACAATGTTACACCAGTCGAAAGAGATGTTATTATGGGATTTGTGAAAACTGGTGACTGTCCATGGCTGACAAGAGGCACAGGCCCTGGCAAAAGAGCAAGATTTAACATGAGCAAAAATCACTTTTTCTGCACCTGAGCATAAAGTTTGTCCATTTGCTGAGCACCGTTGATTTGTCTCTTTCTCTCTGTCACTTGAAGCTCAACATACTCTGTCTCTGGTTCATTGTTTGAGTGTTCCCTTGTCTTGTGGTCCATCTGGAGTTTGGAGAAGTCAATTTCACCATAGTGGAGATCATCAGTTTCTTTCTTCTCGCCATTCTTGCTGATCACAGAGGCATTGTTAGCATAGATAGCCATCGTGTCTCTGTTTTTATCCTCAGCCTGAGAGGGAGAATCTTTTTTAAAATTACTGTTTGAATCACTTTCTTTCTGCTGTAAAAGAAGCGTTGTTTGAGGAGATCATACAGTGAGTGAAGTAAATTAGTCTTTAGAAGATTAGCAGAAAACTATTTACTTTTATACAAACAATTTACAACAATGTTCAGTATGACTATTGCTGTCTTTTCTCATTCGATTTGTTCATATACACAGATCCATTCAGGAACAATCCTTTTTTTATGATTGTGTCACTGAATCATTCACTCAACTGAATGGTTCAAAAACACTGATTCATTCAGGAATCAAACAGCTATGGTTTGAGTCACAGACGTGCAACAGTCTGTTCTGCTGTGACTTTATTTGGAACAATTTTTGTTGTTGTGGACAAAACAACTGGCAATATTTAACTTAAAATTTAAGTTACTCAATGTTAACATCTTGTATATTGAACTTTGTACCTGATCACTTCCTATGACATGGGCCTGTCTTGAAGTCTTTGTTCTGTTGCAAAAAAAAAAGAATACGGTACAATTAAAAAAGTAAATTAAAAATAAAAATCATTCATAAATTATATACACATGCAATTAATAAATACAACATTACAGACATGAGCTAGAATTCCCGTTATTATATATTTACCTCATACAGTAGAAAAATACTGCAGACAACAGAACAAAAGCCAAAAGTCCTCCTGTACAGCCATATATCACCAGATGAGAGAATCCACTCAGTCCTAAATTACAAAAGCAAAAGTTAAAATTCATGAATTCTTGATACATCTGAACAAAAAAATACAAAAACAGTGCTTTATTTACCTTCATCTGTGTGCTGGGCCTCTTCTGACGACTGTTTTCCATGTTTATTTTGTGCAATGCAAAAGTATGATCCTGTTTGATTCTGAGTTTTGGTTAAATTAATCTTCTTTCCCCAAGCTATAGGCGTCTCCTCTCCACGTTTATACCAGGTGACGTTCAAGTCCTTTGATGGACTGGCTTTGCTTTTGCAGGTCAAAGTCACATTAGTGCCAACAGATGGAGTAATGATGATGTGAGTTTCTTTTGGAGGAACTTTAAGAAAAACACAAGCACATACGGGGTTAACAATTGATACCTTTTCATTTCATCACATCAAGGATCATGAGAAACACAAAACTACTCCAGATCTCCTACACTGGACTCGTAGCATTACAATAGTCTCCGCAGTTGAGTCATCAGGTGTATTTCTTGGATATGTAGCAGTGCAGGAGATGTTCTTCCTGTGATCTTTGTATGAAGCTTTGAAGGTCATGTATGAAAACACTGACTGGGTTTTATCAGGTTTCTCCAGTAACTGTGTTGTTATGTAGGCAGATTCAGGGATGTTAGACCAGGATATTGTAGGAGGTTGTTTGGGGCAGGGGGCTTCAGCAGAGCAGCTCAGATTGACTGTAGTGTTCTCCATCACATACTGTAGCTCACTGAGTTTCAGTTCAGGAGGTTGTGGTGAATCTACAGGGTAAATAATGGCAGACAGCATTACGGAAAATGTACAGTGCACAGTCATGTTAGAAGGTCAGGTTTTCACACTCAGGGTGAGGTTTAGCACATTTGCACTTATAGATTGTTTCACAAGGTAAAATCACTGCTGCCAATTTTTGATTATTTATTTTTGTTGTTGTATCTTTTATATTACTATGTTTCAGCTACTATATGCATAAAAATGCAACCCCTCAACACAGAAGATACAGTTTTATAATGTTACGGTATTTTTCAAAAATGCAGTTTGTTGACACACACATATATATATATATATATATATATATATAGTGTAAAACGTAGTATCAATATAATCAATATGTAATTAATATTTTCATTTCTTTTTAAAGTTGGACAAATTCATCTTTGTATTTTGGTGTGTGGAAGGTCTTGGATGACATTTACCTCTGACACTGATCCTCACATTCTTGCTTGAAACATCTGTACTGGGATTAAATGTTGCTTTGAACACATCTGGCTCCATTTCCAGTCTGAAGTAATAGCGGTCTGAATGATTCTTCATGATGTTATAGAAGACAGTTGTGCAGTTCCTCTCACTGAGATCTCCAGTCATCTGTATGTCACTGAATCCTCTAATGATGTTTTCACTGCTATTAAATGCTATAAAACTGTCTTTGCTAGCATACTGTGATTTGTTTTTTAGCCAGATCCCATAAATAGATGTTGCATTCTTACGTTTGTCCTCAAAATTGGAGATGTTGAATGTGCAAGGAATCTGCACACAAGAGCCTGTCAGAGCTGTTACTCTCTGAGGCATCACAGCAGAGCAGATATTATCAGCTGGAACATAAAAACACATTATCCATGCTAGAGACATGAAGAAATGAGCATTTGGTTTTTAATTCCTATTAATACACATTCTAATTATACTCATCCTTATTCATAATGATGACAAAGATTGACCAACCTGAGTGAGTATGTACCACCAACACAGAGCTGATGAAAATAAAGGAAGAGATCTGGTTTCCTGCCATCAGGGTGCGTAGAGAGGATGACATTGGACTTTACAATAGCAACGAAAGAGTCCAAAACACCTTCAGAGTACACTTTATTACTATACAACACAAAATACATATCTGTCATGGACATTAAACAACCATACCTCATTACTAGTGCAATAGAATGACCTATAAGGATAAGCCACATTTTCACTGTTACACTCATGCAGATACTGTACATAGTCATCTGCTATATATCCTCCTGAGACCCAGCTATGGAGTTTTTGCATCTGTAGTGGACATTATATTTTAGTGAATTTCTCTGAGACCTCACATGTCACAGTTTTAAGTATGGATGTCCTGTACAGAGCACATTCAGGGATCTTTAGAGATACTAAATGATTGGAAGTTTCACCATGACCACTCCCTCTCCTAGGTCTTTAAAGATGGCTAAATTTAATTTAGTGAAAAATTGTACATCCTTATGGAAATATGATTATATTTTGTAATTGTCATTTAAATCTGAATCATTTTCAAATTGTTTGTCATAAAGCAACATCTCAGGAAAATGTTATGGGTTTTCAAATTCAAATATGACTTCCTGTTATGAAACAGGACATCATTTCATACATGTCCACTGTAGAGGACACCAGGACTAAAAGCATGTTTATTATGCATTTTGGGATCCATAACAATTGAATAGGAAAATAAATTATATATCGATTTGCTTATGAAATATTAGATATAATGAAAATCTGGCCAATTATTACTCAGTTTCAATTTCAGTTTAATTTATTTATATAGCACATTTAAAAACGACAGAGCCGACCAAAGTGCTGCACAGAAAAGTAAAATTAAGCCAATAACCATAAAACAAAACTAGAAAGAAAAAGAAATGACACAAGTAATGCAGCGGCACGACTGGTCTTCAACGAGCCCAAAAGAACCCATGTTACACCTCTCTTCATCTCACTGCACTGGCTACCAGTGGCAGCTCGCATCAAGTTCAAGACACTGATGCTTGCATACAGAACGACCACAGGCTCAGCACCCTCCTACTTCCACTCACTATTACGAATCTACATCCCCTCCAGAAGTCTGAGATCTGCTAGTGAGCGACGCCTTGTGGTACCATCACAGAGAGGCTCAAAATCACTCTCCAGAACATTCTCATTCACCATTCCTGGATGGTGGAATAATCTTCCCACCCCTATCCGGAATGCTGGATCCCTGTCAATCTTCAAGCAACAACTGAAGACTCATCTCTTTCGGCACTACTTGACTTCATCCTAAACTTGTTCTAAAAAAAACAAAAAAAAAACCTTTCCCTTTATCTTTCTCTCCTTCCCTTGCTAGCTTGTACTTATTTGAACAACGACTGAGACTTGGTGTTACGAGCACTTCCTCTGTCTGATTGCCTCTTCAAGATTAATCGCTTTATGTACTCCCCAATTGTAAGTCGCTTTGGATAAAAGCGTCTGCCAAATGACTAAATGTAAATGTAAATGTAAGTAATACACCACATTAAATATACACACAATAAAACTGTATACAGCAGTTACTCCAGCCCATAAGCCTTTTTAAAAAGATATGTCTTTACTGATGATTTGAATACCTGAAGAGAAATGGCTGATCGCAAGTAAAGAAGCAAGTTATTCCACAACTGAGGTGCTGCCACAGAGAATGCCTGATCCCCCTTAAGTTTTAAACGTGTCTTGGGAACAGACAACAGCAAAGCGTTTGTTGACCTTAAAGGCCTATTGGTGTGATAGTGGGAAAGAAGATCAGATAAATAGTTTGGTGCCAAGCCTGTGAGGGACTTATAAACAAATAGTAATATCTTGAATTTGATTCTATATTCAATGTTGAGCCAATGCAAACCAACCAAAACAGTAGTGATACTTTCCCTCTTCCTAGTTTTTTTTAAAAATCTGGCTGCAGAATTCTGGACCAACTGAAGGCGAGACAAACAAGATTGAGCAACCCCCAAATACAATGAATTACAGTAGTCGAGTCTGGATGAAAAAAATGCATGGATAACAGTTTCTAAATCTTTAAAT